>ML376217.1:32748-59730 GCA_005239525.1 Nicotiana knightiana | reverse complement strand
CAATTGATGTTTTAGACGTCAATACCACACAAGAAGATAAGTTACTTTGCGTGGTACCCAATTCTCGAGTGCTGTCTCAATAGAAGAACCTGGTTCTTCTTGATGTACTTACTTCCACTATCTCAGAATATTAAAAGCAATAAAGTAAAAACACAAAGATTTTTACGTGGAAAACACCTGGCTCAAAATGTGAAAAACCACGACATACTCCTCAGTAGGATTTGCTCAAACTCTTCACTAAATACTCTGAGCCAAACGGACTTACTAAATAAACTCTTTTGTAATCGTAGGACTAACTCTAATACCTTTGTAGTTAGTAGCCCCTAGCTAATTTCTACACGCCTCAAGTTAACTCTAACTTGAACAATGCGTACCTATTACACTTGCCTCTATGAAAGCTGAAAGATACAATATTAAAACTCCTACTACAATCAACTAGACTCAATAATTAATCAGATGGAACTGGTTCTTCTAGTTGATCTGTAGCCTTTTAATCGCACAATGACTCTGCTAGCAAATTGACTCTGAGAACTTTTCTTTATGACTTTTGATTCACTTTAGCTTTTGTGCGTGTGTCATTCCAGCAGAAATACATCAAGTATTCATAGAGTTAGTTGAGCTTGTCGTCCAATTCCAGTCCAACTCTACCTGGGTGAACAAATTCGTACCAAACTCAACTTCCTTTATTTTGTTACTTTCCTTGCTGAATTCGACTTCAATCTTCTCATCAGTTTGCAACCTTTTCGCATTAGGAGACAATCTCTTGGTTCATTGATATTTCACATTCACAAATATCTCCTATGCATATATGGTTCATGTGCCAGCTATTCAGTTCAAGATGTGTGCGCTGATGGACCTGGTTCAACTAGTCAGCCATTTGTCAATCTTCAAAACTATGCAGTGACATGGGTCAACATTGACTTATGTTTCATACAAGTTTAAAAAGGGCAAACTGGAGTTTTGTGAAATCCTTGGTAAATGTGGACTCTTGGCTTGATCTATTACCTTTACTGGTACTTATTTTTATGAAACTATAAAGTTTAAATGCTCGTCACTACACTCATGTTTATAGATGTCACACCTCCTTTTTCCTCTACCCGGATTAATGAAGGGTAATAAGGGAGTTTTTCCAACTAAAGTGACATTATTCGGTTTTGGGATTTATTATTATTTTTCAGAGTCACCACCCAAATTTTTGACGATGCTCCGGGACACCGTTTATTTTAATATCCCAAACCGAGGAAGTTTTTGACTCTGTTTAAAATGTCTGCGAACTAGAAATCCGGGTAAGGAATTCTGTTATCTCAGGAGAAGGTGTTAGGAATTCTCGAGTTCTGTGGTTCTAGCACGGTCGCTTAACTATTGATATTTGGCCTAGTTATCTGATTATTTACATATTTTAAACCTATTGTACTTTTTAACCTTTTTCAGTTTTTAGCCGCTTTTAATATTTATGGATTTATCTTGAAACAAGTCACGATGGCGTGCACTTGTTTGTTTTTGGACACATTGTAAATGCGCCACATGAAATGCACCCGCGATTTACAATGTGTGATTTTTATTATTGTTCGAAGTTGTG
Source organism: Nicotiana knightiana (assembly GCA_005239525.1). Lineage (NCBI taxonomy): Eukaryota > Viridiplantae > Streptophyta > Magnoliopsida > Solanales > Solanaceae > Nicotiana > Nicotiana knightiana. The sequence continues at coordinate 58,151 of ML376217.1, read as the reverse complement.
GTCGAGAGCATGAGTTGCAAACCCGAGTGTGGATTACGTAATCATGACTATGGTCATGATGGTATAAATGCTTATTTGAAGCAATAGTGATTATTCAATTATTCTCTAAATCTTTGTAGTATGAGTCTAAACGAGGTATTTTTGGAGTATAGGGTATGCATGTATTCAAATCATCTAAGACTAAATTGGCTAGTCTAAGGCTAAATTTTTGGGCTATGGCCAAATCTAGCCCAATTTAGCAAATAACACTTGGGCCAATCCTATTTTTAGGCTATTTGTGGAAGGGAGAAGTTATACAATTCAACTAAGCATGTTAAATGAAGGAATTAAAGGCACAACAACATAGAATTATCCAAGATGAAAGAACAATTTCCATTGTACATATTTCTAAATTTAGCCTGATCTTTGTGAGTTAGACCAGTGTTGTTAGCCTCATAACCCTGGGGATCTCCATAACGTCTGTAAAGAAAATAGAAAGTGCAGAAACCTTCGGACAGGTGTGGGTCTTGGACATCCCGACTAATGTTCAACAAATCCAAAAACTTATGTGGAGTCACTGCCCTGGGTGCCACTGGGTACCGACTTTTAAGATTGTCATTGAGACCAGCATACCCTACTATTTCCTCTAGCGTGGGCGTCAATTCAAAGTCTGAAAAGTGGAACACGTTGTGGGAGGGATCCCAAAACGGTACTAGAGCCTCGACGATGTCCAACCTCGGCTTGATTTTTAGAAGACCAGTAAGTCCCCCTAAAGCTTTCATAATAGACTTTCTACTAGCTTCCCCCAAGTCACTCCACCACATATGGAGTCCTAGAGGGATTTCCTCGACTGCCCTATAGGGAATGTTTTCAACTGTATTCATCCTGCACATTCATTTTTGATTAAAACCACAAAAAAATTTGAAAAGTTTTATTTTTTGCAAAGGGTTTTGTAATAAAGAAAAATGGACCATCTTTTGCGAGTACGACCCTTCAATACTTCGGGTAGGAAGTTTTTAAGGCTGTGTTTGCAAATTTGATCGAAATTTAAGGACAACTCAAAAGCGGCCACTTTTGCAAAAAGGGCCTTCCGGTGCCCTAGTTGGGCAATCAGGCTATAATGGCATCGCCTGATTTTATTTAGGGCTATATCCTTTGATTTTGAAAAATATAGTTGGACCAGATGAGGGTTTCCTACGTATCCCACACCCGTAAGAATCAAACAATGCGTAGTTCGGAAAAAATCCTAACTGATTAAAAATATACACCCACTCGTTTTGTTTTGGAATTTTTTCCAGAAATTTTGACAGAGTTTCGGGATAAATATGGGGATTTTTCAAAATAGGGTGAATTTTCTATCCTACCTCACTCTTGGTTTTTCTCTTTGTTTTTTTTTTTAATTTTAGCCGGTGAACACACAAGCTGAAACAAATAAATGCATACGTAGCAGGTAAGATGCATCAGGATAGTCTTTTATTTTTGGGTTACACCTGTCCTAGACGGACCCAACCCATGTGTTGAGTCATCTAAGTCAAATGCACGTGATGTAAATAATCGTTCCTACTAGGGATCCAGCATGAGGCTATGTTATACTAAGTTTAAATCCTGGGGTTTTTTTCTAGACTAGGCTTACCCGAGCGGACAGCTCTAGCCGAGGGGAGGCAGCGTACCGGGAATACATAAGCTTCACCGGCTTTGCAACTTGTCCGTACCTCGTTCTAAAATTTGGATATGACTCTAATAGAAAAGAAGTTACACGAAGTGCACAATTCCAATTGATTTAGAAGACTCAGAGAGAAGAGGGGTTTCGGCACAGTTTATATCCAATTCAGATAATATCAAAGCGGTAAAAAGCAGCATTTAGCACATTAGGTTTAAACATGTAAAAATCAGATAATAAAGACAAATAAAACAGTTTATTCTAAGCTCGAATTCTCAAACCATGAACTAGAGATTCTAGGTTCTACGTCCCGAGCAGAGTCGCCAAAGCTATCACACCTCCTTTTTCCTCTACCCAGATTAATGAAGGGTAATGAGGGAGTTCTTCCAATTAAAGTGACATTATTCGGTTTTGGGATTTATTATTATTTTTCAGAGTCGCCACCTGGATTTTTGACGATGCTCCGGGACACTGTTTATTTTAATATCCCAAACCGAGGAAGTTTTTGACTCTGTTTAAAATGTCTGCGAACCAGAAATCCGGGCAAGGAATTTTGTTAACCCGGGAGAAGGTGTTAGGCATTCCCGAGTTCCATGGTTCTAACACGGTCACTTAACTATTGATATTTGGCCTAGTTATGTGATTATTTTCATATTTTAAACCTATTGTACTTTTTAACCTTTTTTAATTTTTATCCGCTTTTAATATTTATGGATTTATCTTGAAACAAGTCACGATGACGTGCACTTGTTTGTTTTTGGACACATTGTAAACGCGCCACATGAAATGCACCCGCGATTTACAATGTGTGATTTTTATTATTGTCTGAAGTTGTGGTCGGGAGCATGAATTGCAAACCTGAGTGTGGATTACGTAATCATGACTATGGTCATGAAGGTATAAATGCTTATTTGAAGCGATAGTCATTATTCAATTATTCTCTAAGTCTTTGTAGTATGACTCTAAAAGAGGTATTTTTTGAAGTATAGGGTATGCATGTATTTAGATCATCTAAGACTAAATTGGCTAGTCTAAGGCTGTGTTTTTGGGCTATGGCCAAATCTAGCCCAATTTAGCAAATAACACTTGGGCCAATCCTATTTTTAGGCTATTTGTGGAAATGAGAAGTTATACAATTCAACTAAGCATGTTAAATGAAGGAATTAAAGGCAAAACAACATAGAATTATCCAAGATGAAAGCACAATTTCCATTGTACATATTTCTAAATTGAAATTCTGAATATATAAAAAATTAGCCAATTTACACATTTTTTGGTTCCTTGTATTTATATCAGGTTGTGCTAAAAACAAGACAATACAGGTCTGGATTTTAAGAACTGGGTCTGCTATTTGGGCCAAACAGTGTGTCCTAAGTCTGGCCTAGTTCACATATTGGACCAAAGGCGTTTCATTATTTGAAAGAAAGGGGAAAACATGTTGTTTATTTTTACGATTCATACATACAAAAACTATAAAAAAATGTTTTGGATAGTAAATTTAGTAATACCATATGGAAAATTGATGATGTTCGAAATGTTGAGTGAGAATATGAACCAGTTTTTAAACTAGACTAAGCTGATTTTTAAGACTAAAGTCCAACGCTAAAACTTTGGGCTGTATCCCCAAGCCCAATGGCGTAAAGTGCAAGCCCCATTTAAGCTTCTTGGGCCCTCTCATAGGTCTGGTCCAGCTTTGGAGAATTGAAATTCCAAATCAGTAGAATAAAAGCAAAACAAAGTTGAATATTAATTTTAGGAAATTCCATATTTTTAGGAAATAATAAGAAAAAATAAAGCTGAATACACATTTTTATAAAGTCCAGTCCAACTTATTACAATAAATAATGAGAGTGTATAGTGCATTCATAATAAGAGGTACACTCGTGCATTACTACAAAAATACAGATTTCTTTAAGAATACATAAAAATGTCCTAATAGTCCTAATCTACAGCTGCCCTGTCTTCGAACGAACTAAGGTTGTTCATGGCTTTACCCGTAGAGTCCACTTCATGTAACTCACTGATTGTTTCAGTGATCAGAAATAAGAATCTATGCATCATTATGGAATGAATCTGACCATTAAAGGGTCAGACTCATTTCCTTTAGTGCTATCATTGAAAGGTGAATTTATAACATGGTTTATAAGTACATAGACATACTGATTTATAAGCAAGCAGTGACAACTTGGGCACATACACAACAAAATAGTTAGGATTTTTATGACCAAATTCAGCCAATGTTCAAGACAACACTAACATATAGTCTTATTGACACTAATCAACCCAAATCTCACATGTTCATGATTTTAAACTCACAGGAAAAATTCAGACAATACCAAACATTTTCCACACCAAACAAACACAGATTTTGAGCTCAAGAACAATTTCTATTTAAGTGGGACTGTTACATACCTTAAAAGTAAAAAATAACAGCAATGAATGACCAAATAAAGGTCAGAAAATCAAGCTTTGCAGCTTAATATAGCAGCAACAAGCAGCACTGATAAAACCCAGGAAAATGAAACTTGAATACTAGGGATTGGAGCAAAAATCAGCAAGAAAAAAACCCAGATTTTCAACCCTGAAAACTTGATAACTCAGAAAATCAGCAGCTATAACCCATGTTACAGAATACCAAGACTGAGGAAAAACCAAAATTTTAAATATTTTCTGCATCTCTTTGAGTATTTTTCAGTGTAGGATTTCTAATATGTGTGTGTGTGTGTGAAATTTCTATATTCAGATTTTTGTAGAGTCTTTTCAGCCGTGGAGAGTCTATTTTCAGATGTAAAAAGTATCCTAGAGTGTGTAAAAAGTGTCTCCCCCCTCCCATAATTCAGAATACCCTAGTCTATTTATGGGGAATTTTAGGGTAGCATCTTTAGAGAATATACCTTATCTTATTAGGCTGAAATAGTACAGGTACATCTGTCCATCCTTATCCTATTGGACAGTTGTACCCCCTTCTAGAATGTTCCTATATTCCAGCCCTTATTCCCTTTTAAAGTTACTGTTTTACCCTTAAAAATCTGATTTTTTGATTTCTTATTTTGGTTTTGATATTTTCCTAATTCTAGAAGTTTCTTGGTTTGTTACACCCCAATATTCTTCAATAGAAGTTCCTAAACTACCCCCTTAATAACTTTTTAACTACCTCTTCAGTTAATCACAATTTAAGGGTTAGGTTTTTTATTAAGCAGCCTAGTCTAGGAGTTAAGGTTAGGAGATTACCAAGGTCAATACTAATTCTGAGGATCATTAACTAACTATAGATTAGGGACTAACCTAAATTATTACTTCAATTTAAACCTAACATAAAAACTAAGTTAGAAACTAGTTAACTATAAGTTGTTTTAGGGCAGTCAATTGGTTGAGAATTAAAATTAAGACCTAATCGTGCAGGATTAAACCGGAATAGGAATTATATGATTAACACCTAAGCTGTTCTACAAGCAAAGGCAGTCAACACAAAAGAAAAATCAAAACTAGCAATCAAAACTGAAATTCAATAAACAATATATAACTAGGCAAGGAAAGTTCATGAAATCCTAAGAAGTAATTATCAAGAGCCTAAGCGACTAACATTTAACCATTAGCTTTATTACAGAAATAATCAAGGAGAATGAGGGAGGGGAAAAAGAGTTTGGATAGAACATAAGAAAATTTAAATCAATGAACATGTTTAAAAACTAGAAACATGCTATATTCAGAATTAAGCCAGATTCAAGAAATTCACAAAAACATATTTAAACTAACAATTTCAGATTTCATCGGCTAGGGAAAATTTTAATCTAGGTAATTGATTTTAAACAAATAAAGAAAGAGGAGAAGTACATAGTTAAGTTGGAACAAATTGGCCGGATTCCGGTGGCTCACCGGAGTTTTGCCGGACTCCGGTGGGGTTTGGAAATGGTCCAAACCCACATGAATTGATAGTTCTTACCAAGAGCTATCAACTCATGTAGGTGATTTCCAAACCCACATGAATTGATAGCTCTTACCAAGAGCTATCAACTCATGTAGGTGTGAGCCATTGGGGGTCTTGGAATCGGCCGGTAGACAAAATCTAGGGATTCAGTTTTCTAGATCTAAGATTGAGGAATTTCGGGTGGTTTTTTGGGAAAACCAGTGGTAGGACGGGGTTGAGGGGCAGGAGAGGAGTATTTGGTAGAATTTTGGGACGATTTGGAGAAGCTCCGCCGCCAGTGGGCGATTTTCGGTCGGCGGAGATGGGCGGAAGACGACGGAGGCCAGTGGAGGTCTAGAGAAGAGAGTGAGATGGGAGGTGAAGGGTGTACGGCTTTGAGTTATGAGGGGTAGGGGGTTTAGGAAAAGATATATAGGTTAGGGCTGTTGAGTTCCCAGCTGTTGGATCTAAATAGATCAACGACTGGGATTGTTTCCTTAATTGAAACGGGGTCATTTTTTGGGTGGTGGGGGGGTAACAGGGGTGATTGTATGGGTTTATGGTCTTGGGCTGGGTGTGTTTGTGTATAGAGAAGGGGTTTGTGCCTGGGTAACTTTTGCCCAGGTCCTATTTTAATCCCCTTTTAAGCTAATCTAAACTGATTAATTAATTTGAATTAAATCAAAACTCAACAAAAATGTAGTAATTAATTCTAACTTAGTCTTTGTCTAATTATAAATTAATTACGTGTAATACAATTTAATTTAATACTCAGATCAGTTAAGGAATAAATTTCACAATTTTGTTAGAAAAAATGAATAAATTAATCATTAAATCTACATTGTGTAAAATAATCAACATTTTTGTTGTTATTTATTTCAATCAATTACAAATAATATATTAATTAGCCCTAACTCTAGTTTAAATTTTAATTAATGAGTAAATTAAAAGGTGAAATTTCTAGTTACCATTTGTAATTATTTTGAGAATAATTTTCCGTAATTTTCCAATAAAATGATTGAAGTTATGCACCGAATCATTCAACTTTAAATCATTTATGAATTTTAAATGACAAATTATGATTTATGCAATGCAAATAATTCGCACACATATATTGAAATTCAACAAAGGTTTATAACACTAATTAATTTATTGAATATTGTAGGAATATATAGTAGGTTAAAAATTACATGCTCACAACTGCCCCTCTTTGCTCGGAAGAAGAGTTTTCGGGAAAATACAAAGTGAGCAGTTATGAATAACTTTTACCAGTTCAAATACTCCATGTGAAGCGTTTTTGAAAAGTTTGACCGAACCATGCTTCAAGGTTGCCTACATATCCTTGGCTATAAAGGAATCATGTCAGTGTAGTTCTGGAAATTTTGGTAGCTGGGACTACCGGGTAACTGTCATTTCACTGTGGTTGTTGCTACTATTACTGCTGCTGATCTCCTTATTACACCCAAGTACAAAACGAAGGACTAACTAAAACCTATCAGCTGCTAAATTACAAGATTCCTATCTAGGACTTGGTCTTGAGTCGTAATATTTTGCTGACTCTGACCTGGATCCTGGTGTTTGTTAATCGCAGATGATGGTTTTGTCTTATCGTTCCTCGGATCAAAGAAGGATATACTGGACGGATGACTTCAATCTCGTCCTGAATAGTCCACATCTTCCCCGTTTGTGCACTTTTGGATTCAATCTTCTCTTTCTTCTTTTTGTTTTGTTATTTTATGGATCGAAACTTCTCCTTTTTGGTCGTCTCATGTTTCAATGTCCTAGAAACCTAATCTGCAAAAAATCAAAACAAATGAACGAAATTTTTCTGCCCCAGTTTTCACTAGGAAAATTTCGTGAGTTATTGTAACAAACTCTATGCTACTTCATTCTTGAAAGCAATGAAAATCCAGGACTGGTGCACCCGGATTTACTGCAGACTAGAGGGTGGATACCCTATATCTCAAAGCGGGATCAACTAGGGGTTGGGAGCCCTATGTTGCAAAATAAAATCAACTAGGGATTGTGTACCCTATGTTGGAAAAGAAATCAACCAGGGAGTGTATACCCTTGATTGGAAAAGAAAACATCAACCAGGGAGTGTATACCCTTGATTAGAAAAGGAAATATCAACTAGGGAGTGTATACCCTTGATTGGAAAAGAAAACATTAACCAGGGAATGTATACCCTTGATTAGAAAAGAAAACATCAACCAGGGAGTGTATACGCTTGATTGGANNTATACCCTTGATTGGAAAAGAAAACATCAACCAGGGAGTGTATACCCTTGATTGGCCTCGACTACGGGAGTGTATACTCTGCGTTGGGTAAAGAAAATCCACTAGGGAGTGTATACCCTTGATTGGAAAAGAAAACATCAACCAGTGAGTGTATACCCTTGATTGGAAAAGAAAACATCAACCAGGGAGTGTATACCCTTGATTGGAAAAGAAAACATCAACCAGGGAGTGTATACCCTTGATTGGAAAAGAAAACATCAACCAGGGAATGTATACCCTTGATTGGCATCGACTACGGGAGTGTATACCCTGCACTGGAAAAAGATAATCAACCAAGGAGTGTATACCCTTGATTGAGAAAAGAAATCATCAACCAGGGAGTGTATACCCTTGATTGGAAAAGAAAACATCAACTAGGGAGTGTATACCCTTTATTGGCATCGACTACGGGAGTGTATACCCTACGCCGGGAAAAGAAAATCAACCAGGGAGTGTATACCCTTGATTGGAAAAGAAAGCATCAACCATGGAGTGTATACCATTGATTGGAAAAATAAACATCAACCAGGGAGTGTGTACCCTTGATTGGAAAAGAAAACATCAACCAGGGAGTGTATACCCTTGATCAGAAAAGAGCATCAACCAGGGTGCGTATATCCTTGATTGGAAAAGAAAGGATCAACCAGGGAGTGTATAACCTTGATTGGAAAAGAAAACATCAACGAGGGAGTGTATTCCCTTAATTGGCATCGACTACGGGAGTGTATACCCTGCGTCGGGAAAAGAAAATCAACCAGGGAGTGTATACCCTTGATTGGAAAAGAAAACATCAACCAGGGAGTGTATACCCTTGATTGGCATCGACTACGAGAGTGTATACCATGCATCGGGAAAAAGTGTAGTTGGGGATTGGAGGCCCCGTACTACTTTGAGTTATTCTCAACTTCAATTCTTCATATATTTTTCTTCTTTTATTTTTATATATTTTTATTTTTACGCATGCGGAGAAAGATTTCTTGGAGAAAACTTCCCTTTCTTTGGAGTCAATGCTGCAGAGCTCCTTCTAGCCCTTGCGCAAATTTCTTTTGGTTGCACCTGCTTGTTGCATGGTTGCTTTCGAGTTGCACCTGTTTCCTTCAAACAAAGAACAATTCGTTAGTTTGAAATGGTGGTTGGTTTTGCGGCCTTGATTTTCAACTGCTTAACCTCAGTTCTTTTGATGAAGACCTCAAACACTTGCTTGTTTGCTGGGGATTGGGTTTCATCTCTAATCCCGGGGACCTTGTCTTTCTGGATGGCAATTGGTCACGTGGGATCCAGTATCCTGACTTTGTTTTGCCTTTGTAGGCTTTTCACTTGCTTTTTCTTTTGGATTTCCAGAGTATCGGGGGGGGGGGGGGAGTTTTGGCTCCTCAAATTCTACTGCGACGGTTAGTCGTGTGGGACTTAACCTTTCCAACTTTATTTCGCCTTCATTGGCTTTTCACTTCTGACTTTTCTTTCAATTGTAACTTTAAGTCATTTGGAATACTTCGGCTTTTCAAACCTAGCGAAGATGGTTAGCCACGCGGGGCTCAACCTTTTAACTTCATTTGCCTTTATTGGCATTTCAATTTGATTTTCTCCTTTCAAGGTTTTGAGTTTGATTCATCAGCCATTGTGGCTAGTCGGGATCAACTCGATGCCCCTGACGAGACTGGGTGCCTTTTGCATATTGACCTGCGTCAAATGAGAGCCCTGTAAATCAGTCTTGCCATCTTTTCTTTGCCTTAGTTTCGGGACAGAGTTAGACTGAAAGGGATTCAAAAGAAAAATAAATGACATAATGGACAACGAATTTAAACAAGAGGTGTCCCTTTCGGGGAAAGGAAAGAACGACTTATCGGAGTGGATGTGGACTTCAATGAACATGACATGCCCTTTGGACTGGATGCCTGATCCGTGTAAACCATCCGACTCTAAGAAATTTATCACAATTATTACCTCGAGATTGAGAAACCTTACCCTGTACTGCGTCCATGTCAGTGACCCATTATCCTTTTCGATCAGTGGCGCCCTTTGCGGGTTTTCACCAACTAACCTCTCTCATTTCTCTTCTCACCATCACCTTGTAGTGCTCTTTGCGAGTTTTCACTAACAAGACTCTCTCATTTTTAATTTCTCTGCTTACCGTCGCCTCACGGTGCCCGTGTGGATTTTCACCAATGAGACTCTCTCATTTTAATTTCTCTCATTCGCTTGTATTTGGATCCAAACAACTGTATCCTCCAATTTTGGACATCTTTGCCGATTGATCGGAAGGACTTGGACAGGGTTTTTGGTGAAAAGAATTTGTGTTGAATTACAACTTTGGAACCTTTCAGGCGACATATTGCCGAATCTTAACACTTACCCCAGCTAAAACTCTCGGGGAAATGTGGATTTTTATTTTGGTGACTGAACCCCAGGGACAGGCTGCCGACGTATCCTTTCGGAATCAAGTCGGACGTAGTTCAGGGTGCTTTTGTTTATTTTTTTTTGTTTTTGTTTTGAATATTTTTTTCCAATAACATTTCGGGTTCCAAATAGGGTAATCAAAGAAGAGTAAAATGTTCAAAGGGTTTGCAAAAAAGGTTAATTGTGTTTGGGTAGCGAGAATGAAAGCCTTCGTCATCCGAACCGGAGAACATTTGAAAATATATATGGAGGATCAAACATAGTACCTTTTGACGGCATCTGCATTGACATCCATTTCGGGGTCATTTCCTTCGACGTCCCCCAGGTATAACGGTCCTTTTGGTAGCAATTTCCTTATGATGTATGGACCTTTCTAGTTTGGGGCGAATTTTCCTTTCGCTTCTTCGTGGTGCGGGAGGATATGTCTTAAAACGAGTTGCCTTACTTCGAAGTTCCTAGGTCGCACTTTCTTGTTGTAAGCGCGGGCCATTCTTTGCTGGTATAATTGTCCGTGGCACACTGCGGCCATTCTTTTCTCATCAATCAGAGTTAATTGCTCCAGTCGGGTCTTGACCCACTCATTTTCCTCAATTTCTACTTTGACAATAATCCGAATGGAGGAATTTTGACTTCAGCGGCTATTACGGCTTCAGTGCCATAAACCAATAGGTATGAGGTAGCTCCAACCGATGTGTGCACGGTCGTGCGATATCCCAACAATGCAAAAGGCAGCTTTTCATGCCATTTCCTGGATGTTTGAATCATTTTCCTGATAATTTTCTTGATGTTTTTGTTTTCTGCTTCAACGACGCCATTGGCTTTGGGCCGGTAAGGGGTCGAGTTGCGGTGTGTTATCTGGAACTGTTCACATACCTCCCTCATCAAGTAACTATTTAGATTCGCGGCGTTGTCGGTAATGATAGTTTTGGGATACCAAAATGACAGATGATATTAGCATGCACAAAATCCACCACCACTTTCTTAGTGACAAGTTTGAACGTAACGGCCTCGACCCATTTTGTGAAATAGTTGATAGCAACCAAAATGAATCTGTGCCCGTTTGATGCCCTTGGCTCGATTGGCCCAATGACATCCATTCCCCAAGCAACGAAAGACCAGGGTGCCGACATAGGATGCAGTTCTAATGGTGGCGCATGGATTAGGTCGCCATGTATTTGACACTTATGGCACTTCCGGACGAAACCGAAACAATCTTTATCCATGGTCATCAAATAATATCCAGCCCGCAAGATTTTCTTTGCGAGGACGTACTCATTCATGTGGGGACCGCACACTCCTGAATGGACCTCACCCATGATCCTTTCGGCTTCTTTGGTGTCTACACATCTTAACAGATTCAGATTGTGAGTCTTTTTATACAGTACTTCCCCACTTAGGAAGAAACTACTGGCGAGCTTTCAGATGGTTCTCTTTTGGTCTCCGTTGGCCTGCTCGGGATATTCTTTTGTCTTCAAAAATCTTTTAATATCATGATACCATGGTTGGACATCGGGTTCTACTTCGACCGTGTTGCAATAACCATGTCTTTCCTTGATTTGGATCTCCAATGGGTCTATGCGAACATTACATGGATAGGGCAACATTGCAGTTAGGGTGGCCAGCGCATCAGCTAACTCATTGTGGCACCGAAGAATATATCTGAACTCGACGGCTTTGAATTGCTTACTAAGATTCTCCACATGCTGTCTGCAGGGAAGGAGTTTAACATCTCAAGTTTCCCACTCTCCCTGATCCTGCTTAATGATCAAATCGGAGTCCCCCCATGATCAACAACTCTTCTACATCCATGTCAATGGCCATGTTCATGCCCATTATACAAGCTTCATATTCAGCAGTATTGTTTGTGCAGAAGAAATGGAGGTGGGTCGTGGCAGGGTAGTGTTGTCCTGTTGGTGAAATAAAGATCGCCCCTATCCCAATACTTTTTGCAATTGCTGCTCCGTCGAAGAACATTTTCCAGGTGTCAGCGCCTTCCGAGATTATTTCGACGAAGTTGATTTCTTCATCTGGAAAATAAGTGCTCAAGGGTTGGTATTCATCATCAACCGGATTTTCAGCTAGGTGATCGGCCAATGCTTGAGCTTTCATAGCTGTGCGAATGACATAAACAATATCGAATTCTGTGAGANGAATATGTACTTCAAAGGATCTAGCCTCGTGATGAGGTAGGTGGTATAAGCCAATAAATAATGTCGGAGCTTCTGAGCAACCCAAGTTAGAGTGCAGCAAGTCCTTTCTAACTGAGAATACTTGCCCTCGTAGCTTGTGAACTTCTTACTTAAGTAATAAATGGCTGCTCTTTCTTCCTGGTTACATAGTGTTGCCTGAGAACACACCCAAAGGAATTTTCTAGCATCGTCNACCTACCCAAAAGACTCATGACTTCCTTCTTGGTTCTTGGGGGTGGGAGATCCCGAATAGATTTTATCTTTGTTGAGTGCAGCTCAATGCCCCATCGACTGACTATAAATCCCAGTAATTTTTCGGATGGAACTCCGAAAGAGCATTTGACTGGGTTTAATTTCAAATCATATCTGCGCAGGCGTTTGAAGAATTTCCTAAAATGTTGCACGTGGTCACTTTGGGTTATGGACTTAATGATCACATCATCCACGTACACCTCAATCTCCTGATGCATCATGTCGTGAAATATGGCGGTCATGGCCCTCATATAAGTTTCCCTAGTGTTCTTTAAACCAAATGGCATGACCCGGTAACAGTATGTTCCCTAGGGTGTAGTGAAAGCTGTCTTTTCTACATCCTCTTCATCCATCAACACCTGGTGTTATCCGGCATAACAATCGACAAAAGACTGCACCTCATGTTTGGCACAATTGTCAGCTAGGATATGTATGTTTGGCAGTGGAAAATTATCTTTGGGACTTGCTTTATTCAGATCTCGTTAGTTGACACATACTCGGACCTTTCCGTGCTTTTTAGGCACTGGAACCACATTGGCCAGCCAGGTGGTGTATTGGACCACTCGAATTACTCCAGCCTTTAGTTGTTTAGCGACCTCTTCTTTGATCTTGTCACTCATGTCTGTTTTAAATTTCCTCTGCTTTCGTTGGACTGGTGGATGACCGGGGTAGGTTGGCAATTTATGTACCACCAAGTCCACACTTAGTCCAAGCATCTCGTCGTTGGACCAAGCAAACACGTCTTTGAATTCAAGTAGGAGTTGAATCAAGGCGTCTCTAGTATTTTCATCCGTGTGGATGCTTATCATGGTTTCTCGACTCTCTTCTTCATTGCCCAAGTTAACGGGTTACTTTTCATTTAAGTTTGGCTTAGGCTTATTCTCGAACTGTTCCATTTCTCGATTTATTTCCCTAAAAGCCTCTTCTTTGTCATATTCCAGTTCTTGATTCATTATTTCGAGGATAGACGGCATATTAAGATCAGAGCATGAAGTCCACAAGCATGTCATGTTTTTTAAAGCCACATTATTAGGACTGAAAAATAAGAAAAGTAAGCAAAAATCAGGCAGAATAATAGATGATGAAATTTTGATTTCATTCCATTGAATTTGAACATAGGAGGGTTTACATCGGAATTTAAAGGTAAGAATTTAAAACCACTTGAGTTACACCCTTAAATAACTCATAGTGCAGAAAGGATGGCAAAAGCTGAACTACTGGGACTCTCGCCTGACGGGGAATGAAGTAGCCTCGCAGTTTTGCAACTTGGCGTCAGGCGCCACATACTATACTTCGGCAGTGCTGGAGCCTTCTCCTGGTTGGACCATATGGGCCTCATACAACATCTGCCTCATTGCACTGCATATTTCTTCTATTTCTTCGGCCGTGAAAGCCTATTCCTCTTCCTCCACGTATTTTGGCTCGAAAAATGATGCGGTGATGTGTGGGATCGGCTGAGGCAATACCCAACCATTCTTCTTACGTTGGCCAGCCAATTTCATCGTCGGGAGTAGCTTGAAACCCTATGCCAAAAAACTTTTTATTGGTAGGCAGAGTGACGGGTTCTTTAATGCCTTGCAAGGACACCCAAAACCATTTTCCAGGTGTGTACCCATGTTTACTCATGTCGTTGGCAACCATAATTGACTCGTTTGATAGGAAGGGTTGAGGGCACGGGTTTTCTTCCTCATGCTGGTCCGCAACCACAATCTCGAAAGCTTGGTAGACTATGTGCTCGCTGCCCTCTCTTGCTTCCAGGCATGGGGCTAATGGGTCCATGTAAATAGATTGCTCGTCTTCCCCATGGACCACAATTTCCTGGTCCTCATATTCGAACTTAACCATCTGGTGGAGAGTAGATGGCACTGCCCCTACTGCATGGATCCAAGGCCTCCCCAAGAGATAATTGTAGGAAGTATCCATATCCATGACCTGGAATGTCACTTCGAAATCTATAGGGCCGATTTTCAAAACCAAATCAATCTCCCCGATCGTGTCTCTCTTGATACTATCGAATGCACGGACGCATACATTATTGGGCCTGATTCTCTCAGTCCCGATCTCTATTCTTTGTAGGGTCGATAGAGGGAAGATATCAACCCCAGATCCACCGTCCATCATAACCCTTTTCACATAGTAACCTTCACATTTAACAGTTAGGTGGAGAGCTTTGTTGTGGGCAGCCCCTTCCGGGGGCAAGTTATTTTTGCTGAATGAGATCCGGTTGACTTCAAAAAATCGTTCTGCCATTCTTTCCATTTTCCCAACTGTGGTGTTGGCCGGAACATATGCTTCGTTAAGGGTTTTGATAAGGATTTTCTGATGCTCGTTTGAATTTACCAGCAAAGATAGAAGTGAGACCTGAGTGGGGGACTTTCTGAGCTTCTCGATTATGGCGTATTGAGCAGTTTTCATATTCTTGAAGAATTCTTCTGCCTCTCCGGCACTGATCGGCCTTTTAAGCGGAAAACGTTTCGGCTTGCTTTTGTTTAATTCTTCCAGGTCGAGGTATCTCTCTGATGAATTTATATCGCATGTTTCCCCAGTAATCTCTTTCCCTTTGTACGTCACCATCGTCATGTGGTAATTCCAGGGGACGACAGTAGTATTATTCATGAGAGTTTGCGACGCGTGGCTAATAACCACGGGCCCATTCATCCTTGGTGAAATTATTTTCCCCCGCGCCACATACGTCCCTCTCGGCACGTACATTTTTGGGCCATTCATTATTGCCTTGTTGAATTGTAACCTTATAGGAGGGCTCAACACACTTTGTTCCTTCATGTGTCCCTTGGGGATGTAAAGGATAACATCTTTAGAGGGTCCCCTATTTGTTTCAGTCTCAGCCTTTTTCGTGACCTGGGGGACGGGGTTACTCTTCTTCATCTCCTTGACTGGTTTGGGTTCCGCCTTGGGTTTTCTTTCCACATCTACGATGGCGATGATGTCCTTTAGAACTGGATCATAATCCTCGTCATACCGATGATGGGCCAATGATTGTGGGGTAGTGGATTGTTCATCACATTGAGAGCTTCTTCGTCCCTTAACACCACTTTATTTTGTTCTATAAGATTTTCCACGGCCCTTTTGAGGGTCCAACACTCCTCCGTGTCATGCCCTCCTGCTCCGGAATGGTAGGCACAATTGATTCCCGGCTTGTATGATGCTGATGATGGGTTTTTGCCTGGTCGGAGGTACGGGTTGTAGAAGCCCCATCTGGACTATTTTTGGAAAAGGCTTGAATACGGCTCCCCGATAGGAGTGAAGTTGGGTTTCCTTGGTGGTTCATGGGGTAGGTGTTATACGAGTAGTTTTGGGGAGGGCGTGGATTATATGGAGCTGGGGGAGGATGGTTGTTTCTCGGTGGTGGAGCTCTATTCTGATTGTATTGTTATTGCAGCCTGGGATGTGGTTGAGAGTTCATTACCACATAGGGAAGATGGGGCGTAGCATAAGCTGCGTCTTGGTGAGGATAGTAATGTTGGAAGCTTTGGGAAATGGACGTGGGTATATTCGAGGCTTCCTGACACCGGAAAGCATCATGGCCCCTTCTTCTTTCTTTTTTCTGTTGGATGCACTCCCAGACCCGCGTTGGATGGCCTGGGAGGTTGCTCTTATGGAAGATTGGCTCAGGATACGACCAGTTTTTCGACCATTCTCCACCATTTCTCTAATTTTGTTTGCTTCCGCAAATGGTTTGCCCATGGCGGACATCATATTTTGGAAGTAATCAGCTTCCTGTGCTTGTAGAATGATGCTGGCCATTTCAACCTCATCCATCGGAGGTTTGACCCTGGAGGCCTGCTCGCGCCATTTGATGGCGTACCCTCTGAAACTCTCTGAGAGTTTCTTTTTGAGATTGGATAGTGAGTTTCTATCGGGAGCGATGTCCACATTGTATTGGAATTGCCGGACAAAGTCTAGTGCCAGGTCATCCCATATTTGCCAGCGGGATATGTCCTGGTCCATGTACCATTCTGATGCAATTTCCATCAAGCTTTCTCCGAAAAATGCCATGAGAAGTTCCTCTTTCCCATCTGCTCCCCGTAGCTGGTTGCAGTACCTTTTCAGATGAGCTATGGGGTCCCCATGTCCGTCATATTTTTTGAACTTTGGGGTTTTAAACCCAAGAGGCAAGTGGACGTACGGGAACGTGCACAAATCTGCATAGGAGACGCTTTTCTACCCGCTCAGCCCCTGTATATTCTTGAGGCTTTGTTCAATACTCTTCATTTTTACGAGTTATTTCTTTGTGCTCGAGGCTTTTCTTATCTTGTCTCAAAGTGACATTTATATGTGGTTGTTGAGGATATGCATTGGGAATAATATGAGTGGTATCCAGATGGACGGACGGTGTTTGGAATGTGAATGTTGGCGGCTAAAAACATGGTCCAGAGATAGTCGGCGGAGCCGTGGCAGAGATTGGTGGTGCGGTGAAGATATTGGAAGACACACCGGAAAACAGGGCCTGGGGCGAACCTTAGAAGGCCTTCCGGCACAGTGAGCCGACATAGTTGGATATCCAAACAGCGTGGCTGGGTAGCTTATGGGGATGTTGGATGTCCTGCCTGCCATAGGGATTATCTTTGGGAAACCCGAGATGGTACTGGGTGGTTCCCTACAATTGGACCGTGCGTCCCACATTTTCAGCATGCGGCAACGCAGAGGCTTGTTCTCTTCAGCTGTTGCTCACTCAGACGTTGGGATGGCTGGATTTAGGTCTTGCACGGAAGAGTTGACGATTGGAAAGTGAATTTCAGACGCCATTTCTATGCTTCCTTTTGATCTAGTGAAGTAAGGATAGGAAGCCAGGTTACCGCAAAACCAACCATCTAAAAATAACTGTTAGATTGAACCAACAAAATGTTAGGTTGAAGCATTTATCACATAGGCAATTTAAACGCTTTCCTATATGTTTTTGCAATAGTTGTGTACTTCATCTTGGCTTTATTTCTCGGCTTTTCCCTTTTTATCATTCTTACCCTTCTTCTATTATTGTTTCCGCTCTTTTATTCCTCACTCGGTTCCTTTTCGTATGGTTATGATCGAATCTTATGTGGATTGCCTACGTATCACGACGCTGCGTGAATCAGATCATCACGTAGTTCATGCGACAAAACCAAAGGACCAAAATGCATATTTTTTCCAAAAGCTTCATTCTAAAATTTTCACTTATTAAATAAACCACTTCTGATTACAGAAAACTTGTAGCACACTTTTGGAATTTCAAAGTTTGCAAAACAGACTCGACACATATTTTCTAAAAATATAAAAACTACTGTGGACTCAGACATGACTACAACTAGAAAAATTAAATACAGACTCGAAAAACATCAAAAATACATCAGTTCTTCCGTTGCTCCAGAGGCCGGTGGGGCATCATTCGGCCTTGCCACGGGCCTGCGTGCTATGTCTTGCTGGAGACGGTAAAGGTTGCCCATTATCTTGTGGACGAAGATCATAACCGCTGAGAAGAAGGTGGTCCGAGTCATATCTTCACATTCCTGGCATTTGGTGACGATGTAGTCAGCTATCTCTCGGACCCTTCGCCTGATGATACCTTTTTCCTGAAGTAGGCACCCGATTTGCTGGGATCTCGCCTCTAAAGTCTGGGTGTCTTTGTGACTCTGCTCTTACCATTGTTGAAACTCTTTTTCCAACTGAGCCATCATGGCATAACACTGTTCCCTCTCTGCCTTAAATCTTTTTGCTTGTTTGGCCATTTCGTTCTCGAGGACGACCAACGTTTCCTTCAAGCCTATGACTTCCTGGTCATATTTCCTTTTTAGTCTCTGAAAAAACTCTGTTCTTTCCTCTGCACTTCTTGTTAATCTTGTCCGAACTCCGGCCAGTTCTTCTTCAGCTTTGTCTAGATCATTCCCATAGCTGCACACTTTATGCCTCAGGCTGTTGATAAGCCTTTCATCAGTTCTGCTTCTCTCTGGGTTCTCAACCGCTGTTTTTAGTTCCTGTATCTGGGCCCGGAGAACTTCATTTTCTTGGGCTAATCTATTTTTCTCCCCTTTAATTGTGGCGGTATGTAGAATGTTTTCAAATTTGATTTCCCTGACCTGGGCTTCCAACTTGCTTATGGTGGCTCGGTAGCTGTTTTCCTTTTATAACCAAGCCCAATGCTTTTGTGTCTGCTTGGTGAATTGTTGCACGTGGGGTCTCTTTGCGGGTCGTTCTTGCTCTTGATGCTCCCTGCCTGTTATGCCATACCAAGAAGTGTAGGCGGGCTCTACTTCCCCTTTAGATAAATTTCTCACCCGAGTTTGAGGTTCTAAAAACCTGCACTCGTTCCAGATTTGACGGACCCTGCCTTCAGGATATGCAGCTCTCGGGCATAACTCAATAGCTTGTTGGCTTAAGTCCTCATCATGGGGAACACCCTGTTGTCTCCCTAACTGGCGTAAGACCCGGTGTGAGGCATATGACTGAATGCTTCGCAGGCCCATTAACAGGAGATAGTAAATCTCAGCAGACATATTGATAACCTCGCCGACATGGAGCCACCCGAACGTCCACTCGATTTGGTTGGCAGTCAATGAACTCAAGTATGAGTGCCAGGCTTCCGCGCCCTCAGGAAATTTGTGGCCCTTTACCCGAGTACCATGTTCCTCAATGCAATTCAAACCGGTTAAGTCGTAGTTCATGTAGCCTGGGCGGTGACAGAGGTGCTCGATCAGCCAGATTTGTAGAAGCAAGTTGCACCCTTCAAAGAACTTATCCCTAGATTGGCAAACTGTCAGAGCACGGTAAATATCGGCTAAGACCATTGGTATAAGTGTTCCGTTGGATTTTTTCATCATGAAATCCGCCATTCCCACAAGTCCGATATCTGTGCATCCGTCACTTCTTGGGAAAATCAAGGTGCCAAGAATGCTACAACAAAAGCTAGCCCCCGGTGGGCTTCCCGTTTAGCCTGATCTTTGTGAGTTAGACCAGTGTTGTTAGCCTCATAACCCTAAGAATCTCCATAACATCTGTAAAGAAAATAGAAAGTGCAAAAACCTTCGGACAGGTGTGGGTCTTGGACGTCCCGACTTATGTTCAACAAATCCAAAAACTTATGTGGAGTCACCACCCTGGGTGCCACTGGGTACCGACATCTAAGATTGCCATTGAGACCAGCATACCCTGCTATTTCCTCTAGCGTGGGCGTCGATTCAAAGTCTGAAAAGTGGAACACGTTGTGGGTGGGATCCCAAAATGGTACTAGAGCCTCGACGATGTCCAACCTCGGCTTGATATTTAAAAGACCAGTAAGTCTCCCTAAAGCTTTCATAATAGACTTTCTACTAGCTTCCCCCAAGTCACTCCACCACATATGGAGTCCTAGAAAGATTTCCTCGACTGCCCTGTAGGGAATAATTTCAATTGTATTCATCCTGCACATTCGTTTTTTGATTAAAACCACAAAAAATTTTGAAAAGTGTTATTCTTTGCAAAGGGTTTTGTAATAAAGAAAAATGGACCATCTTTGCGAATACGGCCCTTCAATACTTCGGGTAGGAAGTTTTTTAAGGCTGTGTTTGCAAATTGGGTCGAAATTTAAGGACAAATCACAGGCGGCCACTTTTGCAAAAACGGCCTTCCGGTGCCCCACTGTGGCAATCAGGCTATAATGGCGTCGCCTAATTTTATTTAGGGCTATATCCTTTGATTTTGAAAAATAGAATTTGACCCGATGAGGGTTGCCTACGTATCCCACACACGTGAGAATCAAAAAATGCGTAGTTCGGAAAAAATCCTGACTGATTAAAAATATACACCCACTCATTTTGTTTTGGAATATTATTTTTTTTCCAGAAATTTTGGCAGAGTTTCGGGATAAATACGGGGATTTTTCAAAATAGGGTGAATTTTCTATCCTACCTCACTCTTGGTTTTTCTATTCGGTTTTTATTTTATTTTAGCCGGTCAATACACAAGCTGAAACAAATAAATGCATACATAGCAGGTAAGATGCATCAGGTAATCTTTTATTTTTGGGGTACACCTGTTCTAGACGGACCCAACCCCCGTGTTAAGTCCCCTAAGTCAAATGCACGTGATCCAAATAATCGTTCTTACTAGGGATCCGGCATGAGGCTATGTTATACTAAGTTTAAATCCTGGGGTTTTGTTCTAGACCAGGCTTACCCGAGCGGTCAGCTCGAGCCGAGGGGGGTAGCGTACCGGGAATACAGAAGCTTCACCGGCTTTGCAACTTGTCCGTACCTTGTTCTAAAATTTGGATATGACTCTAACAGAAAAGAAGTCACACGAAGTGCACACTTCCCAGATGATTTAGAAGACTCAGAGAGAATAGGGGTTTCGTCACAATTTATATCCAATTCAGATAATATTAAAGCGGTAAAAAGCGGCATTTAGCACATTAGGTTTAAACAAGTAAAAATCAGATAATAAAGCCAAATAAAACAGTTTATTCTAAGCTCGAATTCTCAAACCCTGAACCAGAGACTCTATGTTCTATGTCACCAGCAGAGTCGCCAAAGCTATCACACCTCCTTTTTCCTCTACCCAAATTAATGAAGGGTAATAAGGGAGTTCTTCCAATTAAAGTGACATTATTTGATTTTGGGATTTATTATTATTTTTCAGAGTCGCCACCCAGATTTTTGATGATGCTCCGGGACACCGTTTATTTTAATATCCCAAACTGAGGAAGTTTTTGACTCTGTTTAAAATGTCTGCGAACCAGAAATCCGGGTGAGGAATTCTGTTAACCCGGGAGAAGGTGTTAGGCATTCCCGAGTTGCGTGGTTCTAGCACGGTCGCTTAACTATTGATATTTGTCCTAGTTATTTGATTATTTACATATTTTAAACCTATTGTACTTTTTAACCTTTTTCAAATTTTAGCCGCTTTTAATATTTATGGATTTATCTTGAAACAAGTCACGCTGGCATGCACTTAGTTGTTTTTGGACACATTGTAAATGCGCCACATGAAATGCACCTGCCATTTAAAATGTGTGATTTTTATTATTGTTCGAAGTTGTGGTCGGGAGCATGAGTTGCAAACCCGAGTGTGAATTACGTAATCATGACTATGGTCATGATGGTATAAATGCTTATTTGAAGCAATATTCATTATTCAATTATTCTCTAAATCTTTGTAGTATGATAGTCATGATGGTATAAATGCTTATTTGAAGCAATAGTCATTATTCAATTATTCTCTAAAGCTTTGTAGTATGAGTCTAAAAGAGGTATTTTTGGAGTATAGGGTATGCATGTATTCAAATCATCTAAGACTAAATTGGCTAGTCTAAGGCTATGTTTTTGGGCTATGGCCAAATGTAGCCAGATTTAGCAAATAACATTTGGGCCAATACTATTTTTAGGCTATTTGTGGAAAGGAGAAGTTATACAATTCAACTAAGCATGTTACATGAAGGAATTAAAGGCACAACAACATAGAATTATCCAAGATGAAAGCACAATTTCCATTGTACATATTTCAAATTGAAATTCTGAATATATAAAAAATTAGCCAATTTACACATTTTTTTGGTTCCTTGTATTTATATCAGGTTGTGCTAAAAACAAGACAATACAGGTCTGGATTTTAAGAACTGGGTCTGCTATTTGGGCCAAACAGTGTGTCCCAAGTCTGGCACAGTTCACATATTGGACCAGAGGCGTTTCATTATTTGAAAGAAAGGGGAAAACATGTTGTTTATTTTTACGATTCATACATACAAAAACTATAAAAAAACATTTTGGATAGTAAATTTAGTAATACCATATAGAAAGTTGATGATGTTCGAAATGTTGAGTGAGAATATGAACCATTTTTTAAAGTAGACTAAGCTGATTTTTAAGACTAAAGTCCTACACTAAAGCTTTGGGCTGTATCCTCAAGCCCAATGGCGTAAAGTGCAAGCCCCATTTAGGCTTCTTGGGCCCTCTCATAGGTCTGGCCCTGCTTTGGAGAATTGAAATTCCAAATCAGTAGAATAAAAGAAAAACAAAGTTGAATATTAATTTTAGGAAATTCAAGATTTTTAGGAAATAATAAGAAAAAATAAAGCTGAATACACATTTTTATAAAGTCCAGTCCAACTTATTATAATAAATAATGAGAGTGTATAGTGCGTTCATAATAAGAGGTACACTCGTGCATTACTACAAAAATACAGATTTCTTTAAGAATACATAAAAATGTCCTAATAGTCCTAATCTACAGCTGCCCTGCCTTCGAACGAGCTAAGGTTGTTCATGGCTTCACTCGTATAGTCCACTTCCTGTAACTCACTGATTGTTTCAGTGATCAGAAATAAGAATCTATGCATCATTATGAAATGAATCTGACATTTAAAGGGTTAGACTCATTTCCTTTAGTGCTGTCATTGAAAGGTTAATTTCGAACATGGTTTATAAGTATATAGACATACTGATTTACAATCAAGCAGTGACAACAATAGCACATACACAGAAAAATAGTTCAGATTTTTATGACCAAATTCAACCAATGTTCAAGACAACACTAAAATATAGTCTTATTGACACTAATCAACCCAAATCTCACATGTTCATGATTTTAAACTCACAGGAAAAATTCAGACAATACCAAACATTTTCCACACCAAACAAACACAGATTTTGAGCTCAAGAACAATTTCTATTTAAAGTGGGACTGTTACATACCTTAAAAGTAAAAAATAACAGCAATGAATGACCAAATAAAGGTCAGCAAACCAAGCTTTGCAGCTTAATATAGCAGCAACAAGCAGCACTGATAAAACCCATGAAAATGAAACTTGAATACTAGGGATTGGAGCAAAAATCAACAAGAAAAAAACCCAGATTTTCAACCCAGAAAACTTGATAACTCGGAAAATCAGCCGCTATAACCCATGTTTCAGAATACCAAGACTGAGGAAAAACCAAATTTTAAAGATATTTTCTGCATCTCTTTGAGTATTTTTCAGTGTAGGATTTCTAATATGTGTGTGTGTGTGAAATTCTTGTATTCAGATTTGTGTAGAGTCTTTTCAGCTGTCAAGAGTCTATTTTCAGATGTGAAAAGTATCCTAGAGTGTGTAAAAAGTGTCTCCCCCTCCCATATTTCAGAATACCCTAGTCTATTTATAGAGAATTTTAGGGTAGCATCTTTAGAGAATATACCTTATCTTATTAGGCTGAAATAGTACAGGTACAACTGTCCATCCTTATCCTATTGGACAGATGTACCCCCTTCTAGAATGTTCCTATATTCCAGCCTTTATTCCCTTTTAAAGTTACTGTTTTACCCTTAAAAATATGATTTTTTTTACCCTTAAAAATATGATTTTATGATTTCTGATTTTGTTTTTGATATTTTCCTAATTCTAGAAGTTTCTTGGTTTGTTACACCCCAATATTCTTCAATAGAAGTTCCTAAACTACCCCCTTAATAACCTTATAACTACCTCTTCAGTTAATCACAATTTAAGGGTTAGGTTGTTTGTTAAGCAGCCTACTCTAGGAGTTTAAGGTTAGGAGATTACCAAGGTCAATACTAATTCTGAGGATCATTAACTAACTATAAATTAGGGACTAACCTAAATTATTACTTCAATTTAAACCTAACATAAAAACTAAGTTGGAAACTATTTAACTATAAGCTGTTTTAGGGCAGTCAATTGGTTGAGAATTAAAATTAAGACCTAATCGTGAAGGATTAAACCGGAATAGGAATTATTTGATTAGCACCTAAGCTACAAGAAAAGGCAGTCAACACAAAAGAAAAATAAAAACTAGAAATCAAAACTGAAATTCAATAACTAGGCAAGGAAAGTTCATGAAATCCTAATCAGTAATTATCAAGAGCCTAATCGACTAACATTTAACCATTAGCTTTATTACAGAAATAATCAAGGAGAATGAGGGAGGGGAAAAACATTTTGGATAGAACATAAGAAAATTTAAATCAATGGACATATTTAAAAACCAGAAACATGCTATATTCAGAATTAAGCCAGGTTCAAGAAATTCAAAAAAACATATCTAAACTAACAATTTCAGATTTAATCGGCTAGAGAAAATTTTAATCTAGGTAATTGATTTTTAAACAAATAAAGAAAGAGGAGAAGTACCTAGTTAAGTTGGAACAAATTGGCCGGATTCCAGCAGCTCGCCGGAGTTTTGCCGGAATACGTTGGGGTTTGAAAATGGTCCAAACCCACATGAATCGATAGCTCTCACCAAGAGCTATTGACTCATGTAGGTGTGAGACATTGGGGGTATTGGAATCGGTCGGTAGACAAAATCTAGGGATTCAGTTTTCTAGATCTAAGATTGAGGAATTTCGGGTGGTTTTTTGGGAAAACCAGTGGTAGGACGGGGTTGAGGGGGAGGGGAGGAGTATTTGGTACAATTTTGGGACGGTTTGGAGAAGCTCCGCCGTCGGTGGGTGATTTTCGATCGGCAGAGATGGGCGGAAGACGGCAGAGGCCGGTGGAGGTCTAGAGAAGAGAGTGAGACGGGAGGTTGGGGGTGTAAGGATTTGAGTTTTGAGGGGTAGGGGGTTTAGGAACATATATATATGTTAGGGCTATTGAGTTCCCAGCTGTTGGATCTAAATAGATCAACGGCTAGGATTGTTTCCTTAATTGAAACGGGGTCGTTTGATTTATGGCTGGGGTAGGCCGAGTTCAAGGATTTGGGCTGGGTCGTTTGTGTATAGAGAAGGGGTTTGGGCATGGGTAATTTTTGCCCAGGTCCGATTTTAATCCCCTTTTAAGCTA
>ML376217.1:0-26144 GCA_005239525.1 Nicotiana knightiana | reverse complement strand
GGCGAACCCTAACCGTGTAGGAGACTTCTATTTCAACCGGGAAACACTTAAACTCGTCAAAACTCGGATTTGGCCGAACTGGGAACCCCGGGCGTTTGGACCATAAGGCCTGGCTAACACCAGGCTAGGGCTGGCGATTCAGACCTAACTCCTGGCCAACTCCAAGGTAGGACTGGAGTTTCAGCCCTAAGGCCTGGCTAACACCAGGCAGGGTCAGGCTGTAGGGCTCTGTCGCCCGGCTATCGCCTGGGTGTCTCCTTTCATGTATTTTTCGACGTATTTGCATCCCTTTAGCTCCGTTTCCATCTCCAATTCACCTACACATAAAATAAACTCTATTAAGCACATAACAAGCGTATTTTTATCATTAATGCACCTCAAATGTACGGTATATCACATGTTAAACTATGCATTTTAGTCTCGCATCATATATCCCATTTAAGAATTTTTGGATGCACAATATATATGCTTGTAGCATTGCCATATCGCACCAAAATGGGTCCCCAAAGAAGGTTAGGAATATATGTTGGATTTGAATCGCCCTCCATTGTTCGCTTTTTCGAAACATTAACGGAGAATTTGTTCATTGCACGATTTGCAGACTGTCGATTCGATGGAACATTTTTCCTAAAATTAGGGGGAGAAATTTATGAAACCAAACAGAAAAATTTTGTGAAAAAATCCATCATTGTCTCATCTTGATCCACGTGCCTTTATTTGTAAAAAAGAGATGCAAAAGATCATTCACTTGCAAAAAATAGCAAATCAAATGCCAGACGCATTTACATATCTGAAAAGGATAACAAAATCACAAATTCCTACAGAGAATGTTCCAATTCGTATTGATGTTCCTGTTAGACAATCTTCTAGTGTCATAGCTAATGAATCAAAAGCAAAGTGTGGCAGACCATTGGGTTCTAAGGATTGAAATCCTAGAAAAAGAAAAATAAATGCTCAAGAAGAAACTACGAAAGAGCCCCATGAAGAAATCTACGATTTAACCAATCCTGAGATTCATGAGGAAATCAATGAGCCCGAGATTCAACAAAATAAGGAACTGTCAATAAACCCAATCGATATTGTGACAAATTTGAATCGAGTGAATATAGTGGTGGATTATGTCTTTGCATATAATCTTGCATCTAGCATTATGCAAGATAGTGCGGATCTTGAACCTCAATCTGTTGAAGAATGTCGACAAAAAAAACGTGATTGGCCAAAACGGCAAGAAACGATCCAATCCGAGTTGGATTCACTTGCAAACCATAATGTTTTTTGGCCTGTAGTCCAAACACCTAATGGTGTTAATCATGTTGGCTATAAATAAGTCTTTGTACGTAAAAGGAACGAGAAAAATGAGGTACAAAGATATAAGACACACTTTGTTGCACAAGGATTTTCACAAAGGCATGGTGCCGATTATGAAGAGGCGTATTCTCCTGTTATGGATGCAATAACAATCTCATTTGTTTTGCTATCCAAAAATCTTGACATGCATTTAATAGATATGGTTACAACCTACCTTTATGGCTCACTTAATAATGAGATATACATGAAAATTCTCAAGGGATTTAAAAGACCTGACGCACATAATTCAAAGTCCCGGGAAATATTTTCAATCAAATTGCCGAGACCATTGTATGGTCTAGAGTAATCAAAGATCTTTGGGTGTGGATGGATGGTCATGCATGTGATGTTGGAAGTTATAAAATGTTTAAGAATGATGGTTGGATAAATTTTTGGTAAATGGTTGTGGTTGGATGAAACAATTTTATGGATATGAGATGTAATGATTTATGCCTACTAGGTATTTGATAAAGTGCCTAGATGACCCAAATTATGGAAATTGCTACTAATATTGGTTCTATTGGATGTTGTTATTGTAGATTGATGTTTCTTAGTGTAGTGGATCATTGTGATTTCACTAAGGGATAATTTGAGGTATGTTGGCTAAATTTTCTCTGTTAGAATCGAATTCCATAATGTTCCCTTAAGTTCAAGTATTGTTGGCTCTTCTAATTCCAATGTTTCGGGTTTTCCCTTATAATCTTGACAATTCCAAATGAGCCTTATGTCGAAATATATATGTTCAAAGTATGGATTGCACATTAAAATGTTATGGCTTTGATTCTTGTTTCAAATGAAACCTACTATGCCAAATTGTGTGAGAAAAACTCATTATGCTTAAGACTCTTAATTGCTCATATGTGTACCTAGAGTCTTGATTGGAAATGTCTTGTTGTTGATAATCTATAAAGATGCTCGAAAATGAAATAATTGAATCGCGGTTATAGAGTGTGGCCAACGTGCCAAGATATAAATTGTAATTGTGGTTAGTGGTGCCAATGAAAAGAGAGGATGTGAGAAAGATTATGAAATGAGCCTCGACACAACTGTTTCTAATGACTTTGAAAATAGAATTGCCTAAAAGCTTTTGTGCTCAATTCATGTGCATAAGTGGAAATTTTAAGTAATGCTTTGCTTTTATAGATATATCAAACGTGATTCAATTTCTTACGTACTCAGGTCTGTTGAAATTGTCATAGCCATTTTTGGAGAGAGTATTTTAAAAATAAATGGCGTTATGCTTGTTTATGATTTTGAGATGTGTTTCTATTGCTGGTTGGTATGCCCCATTCTTTGAGAAGAAGCCTGTTTGTGTCTAAAGTTTCCATTACTAATGAATTTGAGGTTTATGATTTTCAAAATATTCTATAGGTTGATGTTTGATGGTGATCCTTAAGAATAGAAGAGGTGAAAGTGTGGAACATGAAATACGGCCACCGCGCCATGAATAATGAATCTTGTGAATGGCCAAAAGTGCCATGGAAATATTGTTATTGTGATTGTGGTTGACGTCTCGTATGATACTACCTAGCCGATTGGGTCATGATCGGATGCCATACTGCACACATGGTGGTGACTGTGTTAGAAATTGTAATTGTTATTGTGATTTTGGTTGACGTATCGTTTGAGACGGCCTAGCCGATTGGGTCGTGATCGAACGCCATGCCGCACAGATGGTGGTGACTGTGTTGAAAATTGTAATCGAATTATAAATGGTGGCATATCAGTACTAATAATCTCCCAACCAAAAATATATGTATTATTTTTTTATTTTGAAAATTGTTATGTTTTTACTCAGCATTTGGATATTGTTGATTGTGACTTGTTGTTTCTTTGTTTCTCCCTTTCTTATATTGGCATTCTAGTTTGAAAGAGGGCATTTAGTCATACATACTAGTGCTATTCGATGATACTAACGTCCCTTTTGCCGGGGGCGCTGCATCTTTAATTGATGCAGGTGGTTCTACTATAGGCGACATTGATCAGTGATAGTGGTACACTCTGTTCCCAGCTGGCTTGGTGAGCCCCACTTCATTTCAGGGTCATGTATTTTTTTGTTCCTCATGTATTGTTTTTGAGGTATTAGCGGGTCCTTGTTGCCGACATTTCTATATTACTCTTCTATTGTACTTAGAGGCTCCGTAGACAGGTTGTGAGTGATGTTCGATGTTGGGAATTGAACTAGAAATTATGGTATTTGGCAAAAATGTTTTTCATTATTTCTATAAACTTGTAATATTTTAGAAATTATGAATGGAGCAGCTAATGGATATGTAATGGGAGTTGTTATGAAATATTTTTAGTGTTTGATTAATGGAGTACATCTCCTCTTTATTCATGAATGAGTTTTGATAGAAGGAAACCTAACAAGCTTTCTCAGTCGGGTTCACTAGGTTGAGTGTCGATCGCGCTCCCCGAGTTTGGGGCGTGACAAATTTGGTATCGGATCCTAAGGTTTTAAAATGTCCTAGGATGTCTCGTAGCCTATCTAGTAGAGAACATCTTATCGGCATGTTGTCGACTACATCTATAATTAGGGGGCTACTTGGACATTTAGGAATAATACCCATCTTTGATACTCCAAATCATGCGATAGAGCTCACGAGAAGGAGATAATTTCCTCTTCATATCTCATTTTCTAGATGCGTCATCCATGAGTTCGAAGCAGCAAGGAGGGAAAGACCCAACCGTTGAATCTGTGGGAGATTGCACAAGAGTTCGTATGGAGAATGGGTTGAACCGTGGAGGTATTGGAAGAACTAGTTTCTAAGGGAAGTTTCCTTGTCCCTATCAATGTCACCACACCACGGGATCATGTGGTGCGAGAACATAAGAAGCGAAAGAGGGTTATTGGTGCCTATGATCCAGATTGTTTGGTTTGTAAGAAACGTCACTTAGGGAGATGTTGGATGACTCTTGAAATATGCTATGGTTATGGAAAGATGGGGCACAAAAAGAACAAACTCCCTAGGTTGGGTACACCCAAATCGGTCTGCCCGATATGCGAGAAGGAACATTTGGTGTCGTGTCGTGAGTATGATTCTCAGTGTATTAGGGATTGTAGAATTAGGCAATTCCAAAGGCCCACACATCAAACTGTTACAGGGATTGTTACACCCGCCATCGGGGCTTGGAGGAAGGATAAGGGGTATGCTTATGATGTATGGAAAACGGGTAAATATCATGTCATTGGGGCGAGTTACTTTAGTGGACCTTATCCTCGTTGCGTGAAGAGCAGGAGATGTCATTCGGGAGTATGTCACTATGGTACCAATGTATGTTACAGATGTGGAGTCTAGGGGTATCAGTTAAGGAACTACCCCATCAATCTAAAGT
The DNA here is from genome assembly GCA_005239525.1 of Nicotiana knightiana. Classification (NCBI taxonomy): domain Eukaryota; kingdom Viridiplantae; phylum Streptophyta; class Magnoliopsida; order Solanales; family Solanaceae; genus Nicotiana; species Nicotiana knightiana. The sequence goes on along the minus strand of ML376217.1, from coordinate 21,461 downwards.
TACAAAGTAAGTCACTTCTTAGTACATTATTATGAACACCACATACTTTTCCTTGTTCTAAATGAACATCTATATTGAGAGCCACATAAATATGGTCTTAACAAGAATATGAATCACGAAACATTGCATGTATCTACTCTTTGAACAAGAATCATTATTCCTGAAGGCTCATTATCAGAATTATCTTACATACAACCTCTTGAGGAATTGAGTTCTACAATGATTTCTTTGAAATGAGTGAGAACCCTAGGTTAATACTTCCCACTTTCTTTCATGAATTCTCAACAAAGGATTGTACTTGACGAATTTCTTATAGAACCCTCTGATTCAAATGGATTACACATGCCCACTTGTACTTATTAATGCACCATCATAATGTTTACCTACGTGACATCAAATCTATGCAAAGCAGTCTAGTGTTGAGATCTTTCTTGAGCAACTCTTTTTCTTCGATGTATGCAGCTCATATCCTTTGAGCAATCACTTTACTCCCTTTGTGAGCATTATCATAAACCCTTTTCACTGTCTAGTAACATAAGAGCATGTTTTAAGACATATCATATGTGTACATGTCATGATGGTGGTATAATAGTTGGTAAATATGTGTGGTTAGATGAACTAATTATATGGCTATGAGATGTAAATATATATGCTTGCTAGGTGTTTGATAAAGTGCCTAGATGACCTAACTTGTGGAAATTGCTAATAATACTGGTTCCATTGGATGTTGTTATTGTAGATTGATGTTTATTAGTGTAGTGGATCATTGTGATTTCACTAAGGGAGAATTTGCGGTATGTTGGCTAAATTTTCTTTCTTAGAATTGAATTCCATAATATTCCCGTAAGTTCAAGTGTGGTTGACCCAAGAGTTCTAATTCCAATGTTCCGGATTATCCCTTATAAACTTGACTATTCTGAATGAGCCTTATGTTGAAAGATATGTGTTCAAAGTATGGATTGTGCACTAAAATGTTATGGCTTTGAGTCGTGTTTCAAATGAAACATAGTATGCCAAATTGTGTGAGAAAAACTCATTATGCTTAAGACTCTTAATTGCTCATATGTGTACCTAGAGTCTTGACTGGAAATGTCTTGTTGTTGATAATCTATAAAGATGCTCGAAAATGAAATAAGTGAATTAGGGTTATACAGTGTGGCGAACGTGCCAATATGTAAGTTATAATTCTAGTGGTGCCAATGAAAAGAAAGGATGTGAGAAAGATTATGAAATGAGCCTCGACTCAACTGTTTTTAATGACTTCGAAAATAGAATTGCCTAAAAGCTTTTGTGCTCAAATCATGCACATAAGTGGTATTTTTAACTAATGCTTTGCTTTATAAATATATGCAACGTGATTTGAGTTCTTACATACTCAGGTGTTGAAATTTTCATAGCCATTTTTGGGAAAAGTGTTTTATGAATGAATGGTGTATTGCTTGTTTATGATTTTGATGTGTTTCTATTGTTGGTCGGTGTGCCCCATTATTTATGAAGAAAGCTGTTTGTGTTTAAAGTTTCCATTACTAATGAATTTGAGGTTTATGATTTCCGAAATATTCTATATGTTGATGTTTGATAGCGATCCTTAAAAATAGAAGAGGTGAAAGTGTGGAACATGAAATACGACCACCGTGCCATGAATAATGAATCTTGTTAATTGCCAAAAGAGCTAAGGAAATATTGTTATTGTGATTGTGGTTGATGTCTCGTATGAGACGGTTTAGCCAATCTGGTCGTGACTGGACGACATGCCGCACACATGGTGGTGACTGTGTTGGAAATTATAATTGTTATTGTGATTTTGGTTGATATCTCGAATGAGACGGCCTAGGCGATCAGGTCGTGATCGAATGCCATGCCGCACACATGGTGGTGACTTTGTTGAAAATTTTAATCGGAATGGTAAACGGTGGCATATCGGTACTAATGATCTCCCAACCAAATATATATATATTATTTTCGTATTTTTAAAATTCTTATGTTTTAACTAGACATTTGGATATTGTTGATTGTTATTTTCTGTTTCTGTGTTTCTCCCTTTCTTATATTGGCATTCTATTTTGAAAGAGGATATTTCGTCATACATACAAGTGCTATTCGAAGTACTAATGTCCCTTTTGTCGGGGCGCTTCATCTTTAAGAGATGCAGGTGGTTCCACAACAGGCGACATTGATCAGTGATAGTAGTACTGTCATGCCCCAAAATCGAGGAACGAGACCGGCGCCCAACCGGATGATCCCGGTCAAGTGGACCCGGATTGCTTTTCCTGCCCAACGCGTTACCCTGTGTTTATAATATACATTATTCCACATGAATTAGCAATTTAGAGTTTAAGCATGAATCTACTACTTGAGTTGATTTCATCCTTTATCATTTCAACATTTGGTAATCACAAAACATAAAATAACTCCGATTCAGACCACGATTACTAGTAGACACAACTACTGCCCAAAAATACATATATGTACAACCCACATGTAACGACCTGGCCGGTCGTTCCGAGAGATTTACCTCGTTTCCCCCATTTCTGCATTTTTTATATATTGCTAGCCTGATTTTCCTATGTTGGGTAAGTTGGTTTGGGTTCGGAGTGGTTATGGTGAGAATTGAGGCGTTTAGTCTCTTAAAGTAGCCTAATAGTTGAGAAAGTCAACTGAGAGTTGACTTATTGATAAATGACCTCGGAATGCAGATTTTATGGCTTGGATAGCTTCATTAGGTGATTTGGGACTTAGGAGTGTGTTCAGAATATTTTTGTGATGTCCAGTGTAGAATTAGGCTTGAATTGGCGAAAGTTAGTTTTTGGCGATTTCCGGTCGGCAAGGGAAAATAGGCTATTAGGGTCGGAATGGAATTCTGCAAGTTGGAGCAGGTTTGTAATGTCATTTTGGATATTTCTGCAAAATTTCAAGTCAATCGGAGGTGTTTTGGTTGGTTTCGGCATAGTTGGTGAAATCTGGAAGTTTCAAAGTTCATAGGCTTGAATTTGATGTGATTTTTGTATTGTTGCATTGTTTTTGGTGTTTCAGAGGCTAGAACAAGTTTGAATGATGTTATGGGATATGTTTGTGTGTTTGTTTTAGGTCGCGAGGGCCTCGGGTGTGTTTCGGGTGGTTAACGGACCAATTCTTGGCTGGAAAATTGGGCAGATTTGTGCTGGTGTGAGGTTCTGGTTTCCTTTTACGCGACAGTGTGAGGATGTTTGCGATCGCGTAGAGTAAAATAGTGGGGCAGGCATTTTGTTCTATGTGATTGCGTGGTTAGGATTGCGATTGCATAGGTTGGTCAGGATAGGCAGTGCGATCGCGTGGGAATTTCTGCGATCGCGTAGAGTATTTTGAGGCGCGTGTGTGGGGTGGAGAATTTGTTCTATGCGATCGCGTGTTTTGGTCTGCAATCACATTGGTTGGTTGGTCTGTGCATCGCGATCGTGTGCCAATGTTCGCGATTGCAGTGAAGAAAATATAATGACTGGGCAGAATATTTTAAAAGGCATGTTGTGCGAGATTAGCTCATACTTCCTCCATTTTTGACGAAGTTGGGACCACTTTTGAGAGGACTAAAGAGGGAATTGAAGGGAATCACTAGGAGGTAAGGTTTTTAACTTCATAACTCGTGTATATGTCGATTCCTAAGTGATTAAACCATAGAATTTGCTGGAATTAAACCCAAATTGGGGAAGAAGGGTGCATGGGAAAATTGAATTCTCTTTTGAGGATTTGAGTGGGCAATTGTGGTCCGCTTTTAGCGTTCTTGGTATGTATAGAATCTTGAGAGGACGAGGATTCTAATGATGTAAAATTATCAAATTTTGAGACGTGGGCCCGGGGCTCGAGTTTGGCCGAATTTCGAGATTTTTGTGTAATTTGATAGATTTTGATTGGGTTGCATTCCTTGGTTATATATTGATGATGTTAAACTGGTTTTGGCTAGATTTGGAGCAATCGGGAGCCAATTCGAGGGGCAAGAGCATTGCAGACTAGTGTTGTGGCCCGGTAGAGGTAAGTAATAGTTATAAATCTTGTCCTAAGGGTATGGAACCTCGGACTACATATTTCTCACTGATTTTTGAAAGGTGCACATGTCGGATGACGAGTATGTGGTGCGTACTGACTTTTGAATTGGACTAGGTCCTCTCCGCGACAACTAATGAGTTGCATATTTACTCAAAACCTTGTGTTAAATTACGTTCTAAAGAATTGTGAAATATTCGGGCTGTAAGCCATGTTTGGGGCCTAATGCCGTTCTGTTTTAACCCCTTGGGGGCTATTTTACTGATACTCACTACTTCAAAACTGTGATTTTACACTCAGTCTTTCTTGTGAAATTGTTGACACTCCTATTTGATGATATTGCGATTTCTTGAAATGAAATACTATTTGGGTCGAGAACCCCGTTTTATATATGGCCCGAGTGGCATGTTGAGAGTGTCTGACTGAGTGAGGTCGAGGGCCAATGTTGTGAGGATATTTATGATATGAGATAGGCCGAGAGCCTGAGAGTGATTGATGTCATGATTTGGCTTGTTTATTAGCGCTTGGGCTGAAGAAGCCCTTCCAAAGTCGGAGTCTGTACACACCCCTAGTGAGCGGCAGGTACCAACCGAGTGTCGAGTGCCAAGTGATGAGCAATTGGGAGGCACGAGTGACTGTGAGGTGTTGAGGGACTGATTCTGAGTGACTGTGAGGCATGCCCAAGGGGCTGATTATCATTCATGTTTTGCCCAAGGGTCTGCTTATGACTTTACTACTTTCACGCTGAGCTTATGAAATATATTTTTTCCCGAGGGGCGTCCATATGATTCATTTCATTTTTATACTAAACCTTTCGGTTGAATTTATTGAAAAAAAATATACATTTTTAAAGGGTTTTTCTGAAGTTGGTTTTAAGGCATGACGATTTCATATATCTATGTTATACTGTTGGAGAGTAAGGTTGTGCCTCTTGTTATTTGATGGCATTAATTTTATGTCTTTCTTGCTGCTCAGACATGATTTATTTTTATTAATACTGAGTAAGTGTACTCAACTTACTCCATGCACCTCTGTGTGTAGATTCAGGAGCAGATATCGAGCATTAGTCTTTATTCCGCAGTGGAGCCAGATTTGTGGGATATAGAGGTAGATGTTCAGCGTTCGCAACATCTCTGTTTTCCCTTCTTGTTGTATTTAGCTTTGATTCGAAGGTTTTGTATCATAATAGTTTATTTTAGCTTATTTCTCTAGATGCTCATGACATGTTGGCTCCGGGTTTTGGCGATGGCAGTATTGTATCATATTGGCCTATTGTATTATGAAATTTTCTGTATATTTTTATGAAATGCTTGAAACTTGAACGGGATTTTAAAAAGAAATTGCGAACATGCGGTGGTCGGCTAGCCTAGTTTCACGATAGGCGCCATCACAGCCAGTTAGGATTTGGGGTCGTGACACCACATCATGTCTATGGAGCCTCTAAGAGTACTAAGGGTTTACACAATTCTTGCCGGCAACAAGGCCCCGACTATACCTTAAAAGACATAACATATACAAAAGAGATGGTATAGACTACACACGGCCCCGAGAGGAAGTGGGGCTCACTGGATCTGCTGAAGGTATAAAGGGGAAACACCACTATCGGCGATCTGAGCTACCTGCTGTGGAACCAGCTACATACATATAAAAGATGTAGCGCCCCCGGCAAAATGGACGTTAGTGCCGTTGAATAGTACTAGTATGTATGAACAAAGTTTATTCCAAGTAAAATAAAACAATAACAATTGGAAGACAGTCAGGGTAACCATACAAGTACCACACAGATATATAGAAAGTTACAAGTGAAGATTCCACAACTACTCATTTCAATTATTCATTTGTTGCGGCACGCAACCCGATTCCACCGTACATTCACATTTCACCCTTATTACCTCTCCACCCTTATTACTTCGTGTTGCAGCGCGCAACCCGATCCCACCATACATTCACATTTAACCCTTATTACCTCTCCACCCTTATTACTTCGTGTTGCAGCGCGCAACCCGATCCCACCGTACATTCACATTTAATAGAAACAATAACCAACAATTATATCACAGGGATCTTCATCATCCAGAACATAAGTTCATATCAACCAACAACTATATGAAGTCAAGGCATAATAATACTTACCAAACAGTAATTCACATATGGTGTTGCCATCATTATTTAACTCAATTAACTCAATCCACAGTTTCTTTTCATCATTTGTCATACTCGGCCCTTAGCAATTAGATACCTTACCACATTAGGATATGTTAACATTCTTTCATTTAGTAGCACATACTTCCATATTCACATATTCGTACATGTAACGAATCCTTACACATGATAGTATAAGCACAAAGAATCACCATTCACAATCGCAAATAACATGGTAATCGACTAAGAAAATCAGAGAATGAAATCTTACACCTCAACACAGCAGGACAATCAACTCACGTATGCTCAAGCAAGAATTTCATACAGTGTGCTTGGACACCAACAAGGTGAATCTACAAGGATTAAAGTTAGCCATACATACCTTGAATCGGAATTCCCCTTTAATTTTCTACCACAATTCACCGGACCTTCTAGAACCTTTAATCTAGTTCACAATGTGGCATAATTGAACTTAGAATTTGGAATAATTATCATGTCTTGAACTCACTTGAGCATTCTATCAAACTCTAGGTGTACCTTTAGATTAAATGGCCTCTTTTTAGTGAAAGATTACTCTAACCCATTTCCTTTTACTAGGTTATGACTAGTTGGTTACATGCATGCAAGACTCCTACCTCCATCTTCATGAACTCACCTAACCATGTTTCATTTTGACAAAAATCTGGAAATTTAGGTTGATGGGGTAGAAGCTTACCTCTTGTAGTGAAGAAAATAGTGTCCTACTTGATCAATTCCAGGCCTGAGTAGTGATGGAGGAACAAATTTGATGATGTTGGAACTCTCTCTCTAGAACCCACTCTTTCCTCACTCTTATTTATCAGAAAATAAGCTTAAAATGAAAGGGGTAAGTGTTTAAATGAATTAGGAGTCGGGTGTAAAATTAGAATTTTAACAGTCCCGAAGCAGAAATGCGGTCAGGAATGCGATCGCATTTCTGCTATGCGATCCGCATTCCTGTCGCATAAATGGCCCTCAAATGGGCCAAAAAGAAAAGCAGACTGCCCAGGTATGCAACCACTATGCGGTCCACATACCTGTTACGCGATCGCATAGTGCGTCGCATAACTCCCTCCGCAAAAATCAAGGTGCAAGAATGCGATAGCTATGCAGCGCATTCGTGAAATACGATTGCATTTAAGGTCGCATAGTTGTCCTCAAAATGGGTAGCAAACTGTCCAAGTATGCGACCACTATGCGGTCCGCATACCTTATCTGCAATCCCATAGTAGATCGCAGACCTGCGCAAATCTGGAAAATTATATCTTTTAAGTCCCGGGGTACTTTTTACTCAAAATGGGTCCGTTTTAAGTATTTCTAAAGTTATAACAACACCGGGACCTATTTGGGCATTATTTTTAGCCATGAAATTTTACGGGTCTTTACATTCTCCCCCACTTAGAATCATTCGTCCTCGAATGAGTATCAGGGAATCACTTAGTTAAAAGAACACAAAACATGCCAACCTCAAAATATTTACTAACTACGATATTTCATGAAAATTTCGCCAGAGTTTCCTTTGTAATTAGGCCTATCTACCTGTTAGAGATCCCCCGAAACACATTTTAACCAATTCCACAAATTTTTAGTTACTCTATCAACTTGCAAATAATCCGGTCATTTCAACAAGCCGCAGATAATTCAATTGCTTCCACAAGCCTCACATAGTTCGGTTAATTCCACAAACTTGCATATCATTTAACTATCACATGAATTACACATAATTAACCTTAGATCAAGGAGTTGCACATTACCCAAATAATTACAACATACACAAATATGGCACAACATGAGAAGTTACAATAGTAGGGCAACTAGGGGGGGGGGGGAATGGGGTGCTTTTGCACAAAATTTTACACAATATATAATTGCTTAGGAATGACAATTTTCAAACCATTACCGGACTTATTCAAACAAATAGGGATATTTCTCTTTCATTTCATTTTCCGCTTCCCACGTGGCTTCATCGACTTGTTGACTTCGCCATAACACTTTAACAGAAGCAATCTCTTTGTTCCTCAATCTACGGACTTGCCTATCAAGAATAGCAACTGGAACCTTTTCATATGACAATCCTTCATTAATTTTAACAGTCTCAACCGGCACAATGGCGGATGGATCCCCAATCACCTTATTCAACATGGACACATGATACACCGGGTGTACTAATGACATATTAGGGGGCAATTCCATCCTATAAGCCACCTGTCCTATCCTTTGAGAAATCCTATATGGCCCGATATACCTTGGCCTCAATTTCCCTTTCTTCCCAAACCGCATCACTCCTTTCATGGGAGACACCTTCAAGTATACCTAATCATCTATTTGAAACTCCAAATTTCTTCGAAGAATGTCCGCATAGGATTTCTGACGACTCTGAGCAGTTTTCATCCTCTCCTGAATGACTTTAACTTTTTCCATAGCTTGGTGTACAAGATCCGGTCGTAGCAGTTCCGCCTTTCCAACCTCGAACCATCCAATCGGAGACCTACACCTCCTTCCGTACAATTCCTCAAATTGGGCCATCTGAATACTAGCATGGAAACTGTTATTATAAGCAAATTCTATAAGCGGCAAGTGATCATCCGAGCTACCCTCTAAATCTAATACACAAGACCGTAACATATCTTCAAGTGTCTGAATGGTCCGCTATGCCTGACCGCCCGTTTGCGAGTGGAAAGCGGGGCTGAAATTTACCTGCATACTCAAACGTTGCTGAAATTTCTTCCAAAAGTTAGCTGTGAACTGGGCCCCTCGATCTGCGATAATAGACACTGGAGTGCCATGGAGCCTGACTATTTCTTTGATATATAACTGAGCATACTGTTCTGCAGTATCGGTGGACTTGACTGGCAAGAAATGAGCCGACTTCGTGAGCCGATCTACTATTACCCAAACTGAGTCGAACCTACGTGGAGTGCGAGGTAACCCCACCACAAAGTCCATATTGATCATTTACCATTTCCACATCGGTATTTCCATGAGCTGTGCCAACCCACCGGGCCTCTGATGCTCGGCCTTCACTTGCTGACAATTCGGACATCTAGCCACAAAGTCCGCCACACCCCTTTTCATACCATTCTACCAATAAATCTCTTTGAGATCATGATACATCTTCGTAGAACCTGGGTGTACTGAATATCTGGAATTGTGAGCCTCTACCATTACCCTTTTCCCGAAGATCATCCACGTCAGGAACACATACTCTCCCTTGGAACCGCAAAACACCGTCATCATTGTCGAGTGAAAATGATGTAGTCATATGATTCAGAATTGCTTCCCTTAACTATACCAATACTGGATCTTGGAATTGCTTTTCCTTAACTTCCGTTACAAGTGAAGATTCTGCTCAATTACGCACCACGACATCCCCTTCGTCTGAGGTCGAAAGACAGACCCCCAGACTAGCCAACTGATAAACATCCCGAGCCAAAGGCCTCTGACCTGCTTCCAAATGAGCCAAGCTACCCATGGATTTACGATTAAGAGCGTCGGCTACCACATTCACCTTTCCTAGATGGTACAAAATATTCATATCATAATCCTTGAGTAGTTCTAACCACCTCCACTGCCTTAAGTTCAACTCTTTTTGTTTGAATAAATATTAAAGACTCTTGTGGTCTGAGAACATGTCCACATGGACCCCATAAAGATAATGCCGCAAGTTTAGTGCAAACACAACCGCTGCGAGCTCCAAATCATGCGTCGGGTAATTATTCTCTTGATTCTTAAGTTGCCTAGAAGAATACGCTATAACCTTCACCCCAAACCAAACCTTGAAGCATCACAATAAACCACAAATCCCTCTGTACCCTTTGGCAAGGTCAACACCGGCGCCGAAGTCAATCTCAATTTCAATTCCTGAAAACTCTTTTCACAAGCATCGGACCGCTGGAACTTAACCGCCTTATGCGTCAGCTTAGTCAATGGGGAGGCGAGGGTAGAGAATCCCTCCACAAATCTTCGATAATACCCAGATAGACCGAAGAAATTGTGAATCTCTATTGGGGTAGTTGGCCTAGGCCAATCCTTTACCGCTGCAATCTTATGGGGATCAACCTGAATCTCTTCCCTGGAAACAACATGGCCCGAAAAGGTGACTGATTCAAGCGAAAACTCACATTTTGAAAACTTTGCATACAAATGGTGCTGATGAAGAGTCTGCAGAACTGCCCTCAGGTGAGTAGCATAATCTTCCTGACTTCGCGAATAAGCAAGGATATCGTCAATGAAGAAAATCACAAAGGAGTCAAGAAACGGTTTGAAAACCCGATTCATAAGATCCATAAAATCTGTTGGGGCATTGGTTAGCCCAAAAGACATTACAACAAATTCAAAGTACCCATATCGAGTACGGAAGGTATTCTTAGGAATATGCTGCTCCTTGATCTTTAACTAGTGATACCCGTACCGCAAATCAATATTTGAGAAGAACTTAGCACCTTGCAACTAGTGACAAATCATATATCTGAGGCAATGGGTATTTGTTTTTGATGGTGACCTTGTTGAGATGCCGATAATAAATACACATCCGAAGCGATCCGTCTTTCTTTCTGACAAAAAGAACTGGTGCGCCCCAAGGCGACACACTTGGCCGAATGAAACTTTTTTCTAATAGATCTTTCAATTGTTCTTTTAACTCTCTCAATTCTGCTGGCGCCATTCGATAAGGTGGAATAGATATTGGTTGTGTATCTAGCAATACATCAATCCCGAAATCGATCTCTCTATCTGGTGGAATCCCAGGAAGCTCGTCCAGAAATACTTCAAGAAATTCATTCACAACAGGCACAGATTCTGGAGCAGGCACCTCTGAAGTGATGTCCGCAACTCGGACTAAATAGTAAATGCACCCTTTTCTGATCATCTTAGAGGATTTAAGGTAGGAAATAAATCTACCTCTTGGCACAACATTATTCCCCTTCCACTCGATAACTGATTAATTAGGAAACTCGAGCCTCATAATTCTGGTTCGGCAGTCGAGTTTAGCAAAGCACGAATAGAGCCAATCCATCCCCATAATTACATCAAAATCTACCATTTCTAACTCAATAAGATTGGCCGTGGTATCCCGACCACGCACAATGACAACACAATTCCTATAGAATTGCACGACCGTAATAGAACCACCAATCGGAGTCAACACACTGAATGTCTCGTGAAGCTATTCGGGTTCTATCCCAAAACTTGAAGCAATAAATGGAGTAACATATGAAAAAGAAGACCCGGGATCAATAAGAGCATAAATATCATGTGACTGAACAGTTAGGATACCTGTGACAACATCTGGGGAAGCCTCCGCACTCTAGCGACCACTCAAAGCATAGAGCGGACTGGGTCCCCCTCGACCACGTGCTCCACCCCTAGTTGTACCGCGCCCTGCTGAATCTGGAGGGCGTGCTGAAGATGTAGCGGCTGAAGAGTTGGATGGCTGAGCAGTACCCCTACCCGTGCCCTGACTGGGTGCGCAACAGTCTCGCTGGATATGGCCTCTCTCTGTGCATCTATAGCACACCGGTATATCCAAGTAACAAGGTTCAGAATGAGACCTACCACACTTAGGGCATGAGGCCCTCCGCTGCTGCTGGAACCTCTTACCTGAACGACCCGACTGATGGAACCTTCTGCTATCTGAACCTGGTCCAAAGCGACCCCTCTGCTGATAACTGTGCACTGATGACGGCACTGGCTGAGGACTGAGCGTAGGACTGGATGGCCCTGATGACCCTCTCCCAAGGGATGATCTCGCACCTGCAACGGAACTCCCAGGGTTGCCCGCTGACCAAGCCTTACTACCACTCACTCTCTACATCCTTATCTTAAACTTCCGAGACTCTGTGGCCTGGGCGAATCCCACGATCTTCCCATAATTCATATATAAATGCAAGGAAGGTATAGTAGCTTCATTAACAACCAAAGGACCAAGGCCCTGAACAAACCGTCGAATTATGGCCTCCATAGTCGGCATCATGTAGATGGCATATTTGGACAGGCGCACGAACTCGATGTGGTACTCCCACACACTAATGTTGCCCTGCTTAAGGACCTTAAACTCCGCAGCACGGGCTGCCATAGTCTCGGCAGGTAAGAAATGATCCATGAAGGCATCAACAAACTCATCCCACTTCCCCAGAGGGCTCCCCTCCCCGCGGGAACCCTCCCACATCTCAAACCACGAATACGCTGCTCCCTTTAACCGATAGGAAGCCAACTCAACCCCCTCTGTCTCTATAGCCTTCATAACCCAGAGAGTCTTGTACATTTCATCTATAAAGTCCTGAGGATCTGCCTCTGGGTCGGCGCCTGTGAACTTTGGAGGGGCTAACCACAGAAACTGGTTGACTCTGGAACCTTAAGAATCCCTTTTCTCACTAGAGGACGCAGGGGCAACACTTGATCTTTGGGCCTGGGAGGCCACTAGCTGGGTCAACATCTGAATAGCTCCCCTGAGGTCTCCATCAGAAATATCGGGACCAGAAGATGGGACTAAGGAAGGATCAGGAACATCCGCGAGAGGGATTTCATCACCCTCCGCCAGAGTAGGAACATGAATAGTCTGGCCTGGAGTGGAGGAGTCGGGCTGGTTTGTGGTTGGGGAATCATTCACACCCGCACCACCAGCTGAAGAATATGTGACCACTCCTGGGGTGGCATTGGCCTCTGGGCCGAGTCGAGCTCTCTTCTTGGGTGCCATTACTAAAAATTGGGACAATGCACGAGTTAGATAAAGATGTTATCACCTTCCACTTCATCGCACGATACAGAGTAACAATGAAAGGGTATTTTCCTAAATATCCATGCAGCCCCCTAATTATAGATGTGGTCGATAAGACACCAATAAGAAGGGCTCTACTAGACACGGATCCGAGACATCCTAGGACACTTTAAAAACCTTAGGCTCTTATACCAAGTTTTTCACGCCCCAAAATTGAGGAACGAGACCGACGCCAAACCAGATGATCCCGATCAAGCGAAACTGGATTGCCTTTCCTGCCCAACGCGTTACCCCGTGTTTAGAATATACATTATTCCACATGAATTATCAATTTAGAGTTTAAGAATGAATCTACTACTTCAGTTCATTTCATCCTTTATCATTTCAGAATTTGGTAATCACCAAACATACAATAATTCTGGTTCGGACCATGATTACTAGTAGACACAACTACTGTGCAAAAATACATATATGTACAACCCACATAATGTCTACGGAGCCTCTAAGAGTACTAAGGGTTTACACAATACTTGCCGGCAACAAGGACCCGGCTATACCTTAAAAGACATAACATATACAAAAGAGATGGTATAGACTACACACGGCCCCGAGAGGAAGTGGGGCTCACCGAATCTGCTGAAGGTATGAAGGGGAAACACCACTATTGGCAGTCTGAGCTACCTGCTATGGAACCACCTACATCCATATAAAAGATGGAGCGCCCACAGCAAAGGGACGTTAGTACCATTGAATACTACTAGTATGTATGAGCAAAGTTTATTCCAAGTAAAATCAAATAGTACACAATTGGAAGACAGTCAGGGTAACATAATAAGTACCACACAGATATACACAAAGTTACAAATAAAGATTCCACAATTACTCATTTCAATTATTCATCTGTTGCGGCGCGCAACCCGATCCCACCGTACATTCACATTTCACCCTTATTACCTCTACACCCTTCTTACTTCGTGTTTCAGCGTGCAACCCGATCCCACCATACATTCACATTTCACCTTTATTACCTCTCCACCCTTATTACTTCGTGTTGCGGCGCGCAACCCAATCCCACCGTACATTCACATTTGATAGCAAAAATAACCAACAATTATATCACAGGGATCTTCATCATGCAGAACATAAGTTCATATCAACCAACAACTATATAAATTCAAGGCACAATAATCCTTACCAAACAGTAATTCACATATGGTGTTGTCATCATTATTTAACTCAATTAAATCAATCCAGAGTTTCTTTTCATCATTTTCCACACTCGGCCCTTAGAAATTAGATACCTTACCACATTATGTTACGTTAACATTCTTTCATTTAGTAGCACATACTGCCATATTGATATATTCAAACATTTAACGAATCCTTACACATGATAGGATAAGCACAAAGAATCACCCTTCACAATCGCAAATAGCATGGTAATCGACTAAGAGAATCTGAGAATGAAATCTTACACCTCGACACAGCAGGACAATCAACTCACATATGATCAAGCAAGAATTTCATACCGTGTGCTCGGATACCAACAAGGTGACTATACAAGGATTAAAGTTAGCCATACATACCTTGAATCGGAATTCCCCTTTAATTTTCTACCACAATTCACCGGACCTTCTAGCACCTTCAATCTATTTCACAATGTGGCATAATTGAACTTAGAATTAGGAATAATGATCATGTCTTGAACTCACTTGAGCGTTCTATCAAACACTAGGTGTTCCTTTAGATTCAATGGCCTCTTTTTAGTGAAAGATTACTCTAACCCATTTCCTTTTACTAGGTTATCACTAGTTAGTTACATGCATGCAAGACTCCTACCCGCATCTTCATGAACTCACCTAACCATGTTTCATTTTGACATAAATCTGGAAATTTAGGTTGATGGGGTAGAAGCTTACCTCTTGTAGTAAAGAAAATGGTGTCCTACTTAATCAATTCCAGGCCTGAGTAGTGATGGAGGAATAAATTTGATGAAGTTTGAACTCTCTCTCTCTAGAACCCACTCTCTCCTCTCCCTAATTTATCAAAAAATAAGCTTAAAATGAAATGGGTAAGTGTTTTAATCAACTGGGGTCGGGTATAAAATTAGAATTTTAACAGTCCCGAAGTAGAAATACGGTCAGGAATGCGATCGCATTCCTGCTATGCGATCCGCATTCGTGTCACATAAATGTCACTCAAATGGGCTAAAAATAAAAGTAGACTGCCCGGGTATGCGACCACTATGCGGTCCGCATACTTGTTATGCGATCGCATAGTGCGTCACATAACTCCCTCCGCAAAAATCAAGGTGCTAGATTTCGACAACAATGCGGCCCGCATTAGTGAAGTACGATCGCATTCTAGGCCGCATAGCTGTCCTCAAAATGGACAGCAAACTGTCCAAGTGTGCGACCACTTTGCGGTCTGCATACCTGATATGCGATCGCATAGTGGACCGCAGACCTGCGCGAATCTGGAAAATTATATATTTTAAGTCCCAGGGTACTTTTTACTAAAAATGGGTCCGTTTTAAGAATTTCTACAGTTATAAAAATACGGGGACCTATTTGGGCATTATTTTTAGCCATGAAATTTTACGGGTCTTTACAAGTACACTCTCTTCCCAGCTCACCTGGTGAGCCCCACTTCATTTCGGGGTCATGTATTTTTTGTTCCTCATGTATTGTGCTTGAGGTATAGCCGGGGCCTTGTTACCGAAATTCTTATATTACTCTTCTATTGTACTTAGAGGCTTCGTAGACATGTTGTGGTTGGTGTTCAATGTTGGGAATTGAACTTGAAATATTTGTATTTGGAAAACATGTTTTTCAATATATCTCTAAACTTGTAATATTTTGGATATTATGAATGGAGTACCTAATGGATATGAAATATGAGTTATTGTGAAATATTTTTAGTGTTTGAATAATGGAGTACATCTCCTCTTTATTCTTAGATGAGTTTTAGTAGAAGGAAACCTAACAGGCTTGCTCGGCCGGGCTCACTCAGCTGAGCGTCGGTCGCGCTCCCTGAGTTTGGGGAATGACAAACTTGATATCAGAGCCTAAGGTTTTAAAGTTTCCTAGGATGTATGGGATCCGTATCTAGTAGATCCCTTCATATAAGTGTGTTGTCAACCACATCTTTAATTAGGGGGAAACTTGGACATTTAGGAATAACACCCTTCTTTGATACTCCAGATCATGTGATAGAGCTTAAGACAGGGAGATAACTTCTTCGTTATATATCATTTTCCTAGATGCGTAATCCACGAGTTCGAAGCAGCTAGGAGGGAATGACCCCGCCATTGAATCTGTGGGATATTGCACAACAGTTTTTAGGGAAAATGGGTTGAGCCATGGAGGGATTAGAAGAACTAGTTTCTAAGGGAATTGTCCTTGTTCCTATCAATGTCACCGCACCACCGGATCATGTGGTGTGAAAACCTAAGAAACGAAAGAGACTTATTGGTGCTTATGAGCTAGCTTGTTTGGTTTGTAAGAAACGCAACTTGGGGAGATGTTGGATGACTCTTGAAATATGCTATGGCTTTGGAAAGAGGGGGCATAAAAAGAACTAATTCCCTAGGTTTGGTACACCCATATCGGTCTGCTCGATATGCGAGAAGGAACATTTGGTGTCATGTCGTGAGTATGATTGTCAGTGTATTAGGGATTGTAGAATTAGGCAATTCCAAAGGCCCACACAACAAACTGTTACAGGGATTGCCATGGGGGCTTGGAGGAAGGATACGGGGTATGCTTATGATGTATGGAAAAAGGGTGAATATCATGTCATTGAGGTGAGTCAGTTTAGTGAACTTCATCCTCGTTGCATGAAGTGTAGGAGATGTCATTCAGGGGTATGTCACTATGGTACCAATATATGTTATGGATGTGGAGTCGAGGGGTATCGATTAGGGAACTGCCCCATCTAAAGTTACAAAGTAATTCACTCCTTAGTGCATCATTATGAACACCACATATTTTTCCTTGTTCTAAATGAACATCTATATTGACAGCCTATATAAATATGGTCTTAACAAGAATCTGAATCACAAAACATTGCATATATCTACTCTTTGAACAAGACGCATTATTCATGAAGCCTCATTATCACAATTATCTTACATACAATCTCTTGAGGAATTGAGTTCTATAATGATTTCTTTGAATTGAGTTAAAACCCTAGGTTAATACTTCCCACTTGCTTCCATGAATTCTCAACAAAAGATTGTACCTGATGAATTTCTTATAGAACCCTCTTATTCAGATGGATAACACATACTTACTTGTACTTATTCATGCACCATCATACTGTTTACCTATGTGGCATCAAATCTAATGCAAAGCAGTCTAGTGTTGAGATCTTTCTTGAGCCACTCTCTCTCTCCGGTGTATGCGGATTATATGGTATGAACAATTACATTACTCACTTTGTTAGAATTATCATAAACCTTTTTCATTGTCTAGTAACATAAGGGTATGTCTCAACACACATCAGATGTGTACATGTCAATTGGAATGGTCACTTGTCCGCATAAAGTTTCTAGGGAATTTGGGATTTTCACAAATTCATCATAGGAAGATCTTGTGTTTGCACCATCATAGTATAACTTTCATGTCCAATTAGGACATTCCGTAGTAAGTAACTCAGCGCTTTCTTAGTATTGTAGCTTCCCATGATGTGGCCCGGTATTGCAACATGATAGTTATCATAGCAAAAACATGTTTAGATCATAAGAAATGTTCCTTGTCTCTTTACACCTCTACAACATATACTAATTGTGTTCCTTAGTCAGTAAATTCATTGTGTTAGTTTCCCGACCCTTTTTGGATAACCATGAGATACTACGTCCTTGTATATGTCGTTGTAACACTTCTTTTCTTATAAGAACCCTTAATAGGCTCTCCGTTGAGACCAAATACACTTTTGGGGTTATTGTAGCATCATGTCAGCTCCTCATGTTTCTCCCACCGTTCATTAGCATCTGAGTACTTATCAAGTAAAAAAACCCTTGGTCGTAAGGTTTAACAACCAACTAGTTTACTCTAGATGGTGCTTCACTGTTTTGTTGTTGGGGAATATGTTCATGGACAGGTTCCCTTTAGGTTTGAGGATCAATTCATCTCTGGTCAGTTCCCATTGTCAGGTTGCCTTGGGTGGAAACACCTGTTGCATCACCTGCCCCTTCCTGTGCTGCAGTTTCCGGTTGGACTTTTGTTTCAGCATTTGAATTCCTTGTTTGCCCAATCTCTTCATCATCTTATTCCTACCTCTCCAAGAGAATGTTAGTTTCATAAAAAAACTACATGTACACTTTATTCTACACACATAGTTCTTTTTTGTATATCTTACATGCTTTACTATGTGCAAAATATGTCAAGAATATTCCTTCATAACTTTTAGGATCAAACATACCTAGGGAGTATTTTCCACTATTGTGCATAAAACATGCACATTTAAATTCCCTAATATGGGATATATTTAGCTTTCTCCCTTTAAGTAACTCATAGGGAGTTTTCTCAACAGGAGGTCTAGTCATACGCCTATTTATGATGTAGCATGCAGTTTTCAAAGCTTCTGCTCAGAAGCTATGAGGCAGTTTACTAGCAAGTAACATAGTCCTAGCCATTTCCTCCAAAGTCCTATTCTTTCTTTCAACTACATTTCATTGTGGAGTTCTAGGAGCAGAATTATGATATATGCTATGTTCATCACAAAATTCAGAAAATTTAGCTTTCTCAAACTCAGTACCATGATCAGACCTAATTGATGCAAGTTGATAGTCTAGTTGTATTTGAGTTTTTCCAACAAATGAAGTGAACATGTCAAATTATTCATCTTTAGATGTTAAAAATAGCGTCCAAGTAAACCTAGAGTAATCATCAACAAGGATCATAACACATCTCTTATCACCTCTTCTTATTGTCCTCGTTGGTCCACACAGATCCATATGGACCAGTTCCATCATCCTGGTAGTACTCACCCTTTTCTTACTTTTGAAAGAGGATCTTACCTGCTTCCTCCTTGCACAAGCCTCAAAAACATTATTTTCCTTGAACTTAATGTGTGGCTGCCTTATCACTAATTTCTTGAAGACTAGTTTGTTGAGTTGACTCATACTTGCATGTCCAAGTCTCTTATGCCAAATGAGGGAATCACTGTCCAACACACTTAAGCAAGTGAATTCATTATCTGAGAGTGGAAAAATCCACCTTATATATGTTGTTCACTCTTTTTCCCTGCAAAACTATTTTGTGAGTGGTAAGATTTATCATAAAGCATTTTGTAGAGATGAAAGCTACCATGTTTTCTCTATCACACAGCGGTGGTACACGTATCAAGCTATATCTCAGTCCATCTATCAGGTAGGATTCTCAATAGAGTGAGAGTCACATATACCTACCTTCCAACTCCAATGATCTCACCTTTCTTTCTGTTCCAAAAGGAGACATTACCTCCTTTAAGGTCCGCAAGTGAAAGGAATTGGTTCTTGCTTCCTGTCATGTGCTTTCAGCAACCACTATCTATGTACCACATTTGGTTGTTCTCCTTTACTTGTACCTGTAAAAGGAAACTAGGGATTAGTCTTATCCCTTTCTATAGGAAAAAGGATAAATCAAAAAAAAGTTATGTCCAACTTGGTAGCCTATTTTTCCCTAAAACAAAATTTTTGTTCCTTTGACTTGCCTTTTCTTTTGCAATACACTTACTCTTACAGTGACTAGTGTTACCATAGTGAGTGTAACTTTTATTATCAGAGAGTGTGAGGTACTTTCTTTTGGGATTAGGTGTAGAGTTTCCAAAGCCAAGTCCCCTTATGTTGCTACTATGGTGTTCTTGTATCCATGAAAGTGCATCAGAGGACCTGTACCTTTTGCATGTTGTATCTAGCTCATGCTTAACTTTAGTCAGGTCATCTTTCAAAATTCTTACTTGTTTATCTCTTTTATATAACTCATCTTTTAACTTCCATAAATCTTCTTCTAGTGTGAGTTATGTGTCACTAGCTATTTCTTTACCTGTTCCTAACTTCAAGTTCAGGTTTTCAGACATAAAATCTAAAACAGTATTATGTAGTGTGTCGCGTACCCTTTTTCTCATGAAATCAAGTTTCAACCTTTTTGGGGCAACTCCTTTTCCGGATGGGTTTGGAATTGGAAAAGTCTCCATCTAATGGATTAAGGTGCGTTAGGTCACCTAGAGCAATTAACTCATTTAACCAATTTACATCACCAGAGATCGGGTAAGGGCTCAAATTACCTTGAGGGGAAGGTGTCAGGTACCCCTCGAGGTCCACAACGGTGGGTCCCGGCTGAACATAAATTAAGTAAATTCGTTTTAAAAAAAGGGAGAAAGTGATTTGGACAAATATGATATTCAATCTATTTTTTTTAAACAACAGTATGGGGGTCCTATGTTTTTTAGCCTATAGGATCATGCCATATAATACTTTGTAACTCCCTCAAGTCGGGTGTCACTAATAGTATTAAAGCATGGACTATCATCTCCCTACTACGCAATTACTATCTTTAAGTTGTTATTTAAGCGCTCTACCAGTCCCTTACCTATGGCCCTGGAGGTATTAGGACCTCTATTTGGGATAGTTCTAGACCAGCCTATGTTACTTAAAATGTGAAATCTAGGTGACAAACAAAAACAAATAGGACTTTCAGATAAGGAACACATATGGGCTCACATTGCCCTCCGCACATAGAAAACAAAAGAATGCAATTGAATCAGAAAACTTTATTAACTTTGGAATCCTATAGGCAGGATATCTAGGTCGGAAAAACAAAATGCAGAGACTATTTTATTACGGTGAGCATTAACACCAATTCATTTGCCTACTGACTTTTGTTCAGCATGAACCTGAGCCTTCACGAAGTAATATGTCAAAATTATAACCCCAGGATCATTATTAAGTCCTACAGATATATTGCCTAAGTGATTGACAGCAGCGAATGAATTCATAATCGACCAACAGGATCCTATATGCATGTTTTCTATGAACTTATTAATTACAGGCCTATAGACACGATTTCTAGGTGTAGCACTGATTTTAATCTATAGAGATAGGTTTTATTTCATTTTCAATCCTATAGAAATGCTTTCTAATTGTTGAATTGACTTAAACCTTATAGGCATGATTTCTAAATGTTGGATTGACTTAAACCTTATAGGCAGGATCTCTAAGTTTAAAACTAATTTTTTTAGTCCTATAGGCATGATATCTATTAACTGTATATGGGCAGAATTTAAGCATATTGCAAGGAAAGATAATTAGCTCAAACAACAAGGTCCTATAGGAATGATTGCTAATGCACATTTGTTGAAGACATGTATTGATCCTCTGAACATGATTTCTAATGTATAGAATCAAATGAAAGTCCTATAAGCAGGATCTCTACTAAGAAAATGTAAAATACAGGATCAAAGTGATCGTGAAAGTCCTATAGGAAGGATTTATAAACACAACATGGTACTAACATAGTTCAATCATCATAATTAAATCTTATAGGCAAAATTTCTACCCATTTTTAACAAAAGATATAAGTAACCC
>ML376214.1:0-17986 GCA_005239525.1 Nicotiana knightiana | reverse complement strand
GCTGACAGTTGAGACACTTGGCTACAAACTCCACTATATCCTTCTTCATCCTTCGCCACCAATTGTGTCGTCTCAGCTCCTGGTACATCTTCGTGGTACCCGGATGGATAGAGTACCGCGAACGAGGGGCCTCCTCAAGAATCAACTCCCGAAGCCCATCCACGTTTGGCAGACAAATACGACCCTGCATCCTCATCACCACGTCAGCTCCTATTGTCACATCCCCGGCATCACCCCGCCGGACTCTATCCTGAAGAACCAAAAGGCGGGGATCATCATACTAGCGCTCTCTGATACGGTCATGAAGGGAAGATCGAGCAACCACACAAGCTAATACCCGGCAAGGCTCAGAAAAATCGAATCTCACGAACTGACTGGCTAAGGACTGAACATCTAAGTCTAGCGGCCTCTCAATTGCATGAAGGTATGCCAAACTCCCCAAACTCTCCGCCCGGAGACTCAAGGCGTCGGCCACCACATTGGCCTTCCTTGGGTGGTATAATATAGTGATGTCAAAGTCCTTTAGCAACTCCACCCACCTACGCTAGCACAACTTTTGATCCTTCTACCTGAATATGTGCTGCAAACTCCGGTGATCCGTGAATATCCCACAAGGAACACCATATAAATAATGACGCCATATCTTCAGGGCATGAAAAATCACTGCCAACTCGAGATCATGAACATGGTAGTTTTTCTCATGAACCTTCAACTGTCTGAACGCGTAAGAAATCACCATACCGTCTAACATCAACACCGCTCCCAAGCCAATCCTCGAAGCATCATAATAAACTGTATAAGACCCGAAATCGGTAGGCAAAACCAACACATGAGCTGCATTCAGGGCTGTCTTGAGCTTCTGAAAGCTCTCCTCACACTCCTTAGTCCATATAAAAGATGCACCCTTCTGAGTCAGTCTGGTCATAGGCGCTGAAATGGATGAAAATCCCTCTACAAAATGGCGATAATACCCATCCAAACCGAGGAAACTATGGAACTCAGTAGCTGAGGACGGTCTAGGCCAACTCTGTACCGCCTCCACCTTCTTTGGATCTACCTTGATCCCATCCGAAGACACCACGTGGCCTAGGAATGCCACAAAATCAAGCCAAAATTCACACTTAGAAAACATGGCATATAACTTCTTCTCCCTCAATGTCTGAAGCACGATCCTCAAGTGCTGCTCATGGTCCTCCTAGGACCGATAATATATCAGAATGTCATCAACGAACAAAATGACGAAAGTATCAAGATAAGGCCAAAATATGCTGTGCATCAGGTGCATGAAGGCTGATGGGGCATTGGTTAGCCCAAATGACATAACAAGGAACTCATTGTGGCCATATCTGGTCCTGAAAGCAGTCTTCAGGATATCTGGCTCCCGAATCTTCAACTGATGATAACCTGAACGCAGATCCATTTCAGAGAACACCTTAGTACCCTGTAATTGGTCAAATAGATCATCAATACGAGGCAAAGGGTACCTGTTCTTCACTGTCACCTTATTCAGCTGTCGGTAGTCAATACACATAAGCATCGAGCCATCCTTTTTCTTTACAAATAATATCGGAGTGCCCCAAGGTGATACATTGGGCCTGATGAATCCCTTTTCAAGCAACTCTTGTAACTGCTCCTTCAACTCCTTCAACTTAGGAGGAGCCATGCGATAAAGAGGAATGAGTGTCCGGAAACAAGTTAATGCCGAAATCAATGTCCCTATCGGGTGGCATACCCGGAAGATCAGTTGGAAATACATCAGAATAGTCCCTGACAACTGGAACTGACTCAAATGTAGGGGTCTCAACACTAACATCTCTCACATAAGCCAAATATGCATCACACCCCTTTTCAACCATCTGCTGAGCCTTAAGAAAAGAAATGACTCGGTGGGGAGTATACTCTAAGTAACCTCTCCACTCTAACCTCGGTAATCCTGGCATTTCCAGCGTCACGGTCTTGGCGTGAAAATCAAGAATAAAATAATAGGTAGACAACCAGTCCATACACAATATAACATAGAAATCTACCATACTGAGTAGTAGTAAATCAGCTCTGGTCTCAAAACCACTGATAGCAATCAAACATGACCGATATATGCGGTCCACAACAAGAAAATCTCCCACCGGAGTAGAAACATAAATAGAAGAACTCAAAGAATCCCGGGATATCCCCAGATGTGAAGCAAAATAGGAAGACACATATGAATATGTAGACCGTGGGTCAGATAATATCGATGCATCCCTATGACAAACAGGAACAATACCTGTAATGACTGAATCTGAAGTAATGGCCTCAGACCGTGCCGGAAGAGCATAGTACCTGGCCTGGACTCCCCCTCTAGGGTGACTTCGACCTCCCAGACCTCCACCTTGAGCTACCTGAGGTGGTAGGGTAGCATCTGGGGCTGGAAGAATAGTTGGAGGACCTGGTGGAAGACGTGCGACCTCATAAGTCTGAGGGGGTGCACCCTGATAAGTCTTAGGTGGTGCACCCTGGTAAGTTTGAGGTGGTGCGCCCCTCCTCGCTCTGGGAAATATCTGATCATATGATGAGGGTCACCACACTCAAAATAACCCCTCGTAGGACGTGGCGGCCGCTGCTGACTCTGAACTCGCTTGCTATACTGGCCAGTGATAGCACCTCGAGCAGGAGGCACTTGAGATACTGGAGGTGCGTAGTAAGGCTCCTAATGTCTAGGAGGAGCTGGAATACCACTGGCTGCTGGGAGAGCTGAATGAACGGGGCGACTCAAAAAACCCCTACCATAGCGTGCTACTGGTGCACGGGCTCCTAAAAAATGACCAGTCTCTCGAGACCTCTTGGCCTCTCTCTCCCACCTGTCCCGGGCTAACATAGTCTCAATCCTCCGGGAAATACTCACGGCTTGATGGTAAGCAATATCGGTCTCCACCTCTCTGGCCATGTTGGTCCGAATACTAGGGTGGAGTCCCTCAATAAAGCGTCGAACCCTCTCTCTGGCAGTGACAACCAAAGCTGGTGCATGGCGAGCCAAACCGCTGAAATGGACTGCATACTCTAACACAGTCATGGTACCCTGGCATAGCTGCTCAAACTCCACACGCCAAGCATCCCCGAAGCTCTGAGGGATAAACTCAAGTAAGAACATCTCGGAGAGCTGAGCCCAAGTAGGTGAAACTGCCTCGTCCGGGCTACTAAGCTCAAAAACATGCCACCACTGATAAGCTGCTCCCCTCAACTAGAAAGCCGTAAAGAAACCCCAATCATCTCCACAATACCCATAGCGTGGAGAATACGATGAAGCGTCATCCAACGCTAGTACGGTGAACTCAGGTGGGTGGTACTTATTGTACCTCTCAAGTCGGAGCTGCTCTGCCTCAGGAACAACTATCCTAGTCTCACGTTGATCTAGAGCTGCTGGGGCATAGAAATATACTCTGGAACCTGCCCAATATGAACCCTCTGCTCAGGAGTACGGGCTGCGGGAGTCTGTGTCCCTCCTCCGGCATGGGATGTAGCTGGAGCTATCAGGAGTAGTCCCCCCTGAGACAGAGTACTGAAGGCACTCAAGAACTTAGCCAATGTCTCCTGGAGGTCTGGAGTAATAGTAGGGACCTCCTGTGCCCCTCCAACTGTAGCTGCTAGGGGCTCCTCTGCCTCTACTCTAGCCGGTGCTCGGACTGCACCGCGTGCTCGTCCTCTGCCCCATCCCCTGCCTCTGGTGGCTCTGACTGGGGCTCGGGTGACTGGTCATCAGTACGTCCGGTACGAGTACGAACCATCTGCAAGCAAGAATAGAATATAGTTTATGAATTTGAGGACATTAACTAGCACGATAAGGAATTCCAAAGAATTTGATTGTTCTTAACAGTTACATAACCTCTCGAAGATAGATACGGACGTCTCCGCACTAATCCGCGAGACTCTAATAAATCAGCTTGTGACTTGTGACTCCTATGAACCTAGAAGCTCTGATACCAACTTGTCATGGCCCATTTTGCCCACCGAAAGGTATCGTGACGGCACCTAGTCTCTACGACTAGGTAAGCCTAAATTTTTTGGAAAATAATAGAATCAATAAAATAAAGACAGAAAAGAACTCAAGTAGATATAACATAACTGCTCAGCATATATACTTTCACTTCCCAAAACCAAGAATGTCACTATAGTCACAAGTTCTGTACTAAATGTAGCTCTATACAAGGAAACAGTAGAAAAATGCATAAGTCTTCTATACCTATACTAGAGTAGAAGGGTACTCGTGGGATTCTGCGGACGTGGCAGAATTACCTAGCAGTCTCCTGGCAGCTGCTAGAATGACTCCTAGCCACGATACTAGGTGCTGGTACCTGGATCTGCACATGGGGAAATCATACGTAGGAAAGGGCGTGAGTACTCCACATTCGGTACTCCTTAAGTGCCAAGCCTAACCCCACTCAAGTAGTGATGAGCTCAGTTTGAGGCCCTGCTGAGTTTTTAAAACAAGTCAGTATACAATTTAAAACAGCGAAATATAGATAAGCAATGATAAGCAGGATAAATGGAAACAGGAAGAATTAATAATGGAGGGAGAGCCTTCGGCTCAACACATCATATATCTCAACAGTATATGTGCATTGTAGTACACGGGGAAAGCTCCCGGATCTCAGTCCATAGTCCCAATTTAAATATGCTATGCAATACAAAAGAAAGCTCCCGGATCTCCGTCCGTAGTCCCAATTTAAATATGCATTTCAGTACAGGGGGAAAGTTCCCAGATCTCTGTCTGTAGTCCCAATTTAAATATGCAAGGTAGAAGTATGTAGGATACGGTTTAATTAAACAGTCCAGGAAAACAACAGGCAAGAATAGAGTAGAGCTACCTAAGCATGGTGCAACTAGTAGCAAATAAGAGGAAATCAAGTAAGGC
This sequence comes from Nicotiana knightiana, assembly GCA_005239525.1. Taxonomy (NCBI): domain Eukaryota; kingdom Viridiplantae; phylum Streptophyta; class Magnoliopsida; order Solanales; family Solanaceae; genus Nicotiana; species Nicotiana knightiana. The sequence continues at coordinate 13,098 of ML376214.1, read as the reverse complement.
CAGGTAGGCATGCTTACTCTTAAGCTAACTACTCAGTTAAGACAGGAAACAGTAATATATGGATGAAAATGAGTGATTTCATGGAAGTAAAAATAGGATTTTAGCAACAATGACCCGTGTACGCACTCGTCACCTTACGTACACGGCATCCACATAACAAAAATGAGTATAAAAATACCTAAGGGGAAGTCCGAAACATAGAGTTAGGAAAGCCACTTGCCTTGACTGCGCTAATCAACTCAATACCATGCTCTTGCCACGAGTATCTGACTCCGGGTGGCCCATATCTATTCAAATCGATTGCATGGTTTAAATATCACTTCAAGGGAACAAAATAGCTAATTATTTTTTAGCTAATACGCGAAATTAGGAAATTCACTCAAAAAGTAACCCGGGCCCACGTCTCGGAATCGGGTAAAATTTATATTTCCCGAATACCCATTTGTTCATGAACCCACTCGAACATGAATAAACGAAATACAATGTCTAAATCTCCCTAAATCCTCAGATTTCTACTTGGGAATATTTCATCCCAATTTCTTATTTTTTCATCCAATTTCATTGATTAGATTGAGGAAATTGATAGAGATTATTGATATACAAATGGATTAAGGTTAGAAAACGTTACCTATGATTCTCCTCTTCAAATCTCACTGAAAATCGCCAAGTTCCGAACTCACAATCGATTTTGAAATTATGAAATTCAAACCCTCAGAGTTTTTGGTATAACCAGCCCAAATGTTTTGCATCTGCGACAGTAGGATCGCACCTATGGTGCCGCACCTGTGGAAACACAATCGCAGGTGCGAAAACTCATTAAAAGACCTGGGTTCGAACCTGCGGTGGCTGGGTCACAAGTGCGGCTCTGCACCTGCGGATACTCTTCCGCGCGTGCGAGTCGGGCCAACCTAAGCTACGTCCGCACCTGCGCGCCGCCTCTTCGCACCTATGTGTCCGCACCTGCGGAAATACCATCGCAGGTGCGAGACACCAGAACCAGAACGGTTCAGCTACTCTCAAAGTCCCAAACTCACCCGTTGGACATCCAAAACAACCCCGAGGCCCCCGGGACCTCAATCGAACCTACCAACTGACCCTAATACCTTGTTCAAACTTGGTCGAGCCTTAAAAACACATCTCATAACATCATAATCATAAAATATGCATAGATTCAAGCCTAAGAACTTATGAAATTTCTAGAATCCTCATCCGATGCTGAAACACGTCAAAACTCATCCAAATGACCTCAAATTCTGCACAAAGGTCACAAATGACATTACGGACCTGCTGTCGCTTTCAGAATTCCATTCCGAGTAAGATATCAAAATTTCACCTATCGGCCAATATTGCTGAAATTCTAACTTTCGCCAATTCAAGCCTAAATCCAGAACGGACCTCGAAAAAACATCCCGAACATTCTCCTAATCCCAAAATCACCCAACGGAGCTAACAGAGTCGACTAAATTCTATTCCGAATCCATCTTCACACATCTCTAGCTACGACTAGATTTCTAAAGCTAAATTACACATTTATGGACTATGTGTCTAAAATCACCCCGGATTTCACCACTCAATTCTCCGACAAGTTCCAATAACATAAATAGACATGGGAGAAGCGGTTAATAGAGGATCGGGGCGCTAATTATTTAAACGACCAACCGGGTCGTTACAATCTATTGGTTCATAAAGATATCTGGAGATAAGAGTAGAGTTATCATTATTTTCCTGATTAGTGCGAGTTTGAAGTTAGTTATAGATGTTACAAATTTTCTTTTGTCCTTGTGCTCCAAAGTCATTAGTTTATAGGTAAAAGACTAAAATTAGTGTTGGTTGTAGAATTTACCACTACTTCCTCCTATTTCAAATATTAGTCATTTTAACAAAGTTTATTTATTTTAAAAGTATTGGCGTTTTAGAAAAATAAGAAATTATTTATGTTACTTTTTATGAATATATACTTATTATTCCAAATAAAACTAACAAACTAGAGCTATTATATGAACATGAAAGAGAGTAAAATTTTACCATGAATACAATAATCACCAAACTTTAACAAAAAGCACCACCAGTGCATGGAATGCATTTGCTACAATAATTAGGCCTCAGTTTATAACTGAATGCAAATGGATATGACCAGACATCAATTCCAGATTATTTTTATGTGTTTTATGAGAATAAATATAAACTGAACTTAATACAAAAGTTAGTTNTATAGATAATATCAAAACATATGTAAGTAAAGAGTAACTGAAATTAGAAAGGAAAGTACAAATAGTATGTAGCTAGACATGATCAATTGAATTGGTATAACCTTTTTCTTATCTAGTGCTAATATATCCAAAAATTTGTGTGACATTTTCTCTTATGATTTTTCAACAACACGTAGTTTAGATGTGAATATGAGTAACGTCATCTATATTTATAAATGATTCATGTCTTAAAGTTTGTATCTTGTCTTTAAGAAACTGTAGCCTCCTCCTTTTTACTATTACATACCTAGCATTTTGTAAAAGTTGTACAAAAATTTGACAACCATATGTCTTCTTCAAGATGTATAGCATATCATTATTAGTTTCATGGAGTTCACTTTGAAAAAAAAAATTAGTACTTATTCGTGATAGAGATACCTAATAATTATATTGTTGATATTAGAAAATTTAATTGATCTATAAAAATAATAAATTGCATGTACAAGTATCCATTGTTTGATTCGATTATGAATAATTTTGTCTGATTTTGACAGAAGAATATGAGTTGAATTGTTTAAACACAAAGTAACAGTGACTGAGGTGACAGTCACACTCACCAACTTAAAATCCTATATTTGTGCGTCGCCATGCTAGATAATGAAATTTCAGGATAAATAACAAACAACTTGAATAGTTGATGTATTGGAGGTGTTCATCCCATATAAAATTTGTCATAAGTAGGAAATAGTAAAAACACATTAAAATCATAATAATTTTTCGACACGTGTGTTGCACGTGTATATTAAAACTTATAGTGTATGGCATTATAAAATTATCAATGTTATTAAAATAACTTTAAATAAATTATTACGCATGAAAATATAAAATACAAGTTTTTGTTAATGAATGATTAATGACGTAGTCATATAGTAACGTGTTTGTTGAGGTTAAAATGATAGGATATTGTCTCACACTTACAAGAACTTGATATAAACTGTTTAAATATGTGAAATTTGTTTAAAAATAATGGATGTAAATATCTAAAAAAACTATTCAAACGATTTCTCAAAGAACTATTAATTATGTATTGCATCTTAAGTCTATACCTTTTATATTTCTCAAACGTTTCATATATATATATATATGTATGTATGTATATATATATATATATATATATATATGTATGTATGTATGTATGTAAATGCTCCTGAACGTGATTAACCTTCATGTACTTATAATATACTATTTCATATTTATTATATAAAATATTTGATATTTTATTATATTTTACTTAAAATTAACTTATAACAGGGGCAAAATCGTATCCAACTTAAAAGGTAGGAGCTTCTCACTTTTAGTATGACTTGTTCTTCGGCATGTGCATTGCACGTGAATTCCGGTTTATTCAATACACCAAAGCATGTTATCCTTATGCATATATAGGTGCATATATTGACTATCTAAATGAAGAACGAAATGACGTACACCAAATCAACGATAAAAAATAGTTTTATGAGTAAAAATAAAACTTTGAAGAACTTCTCAAGTATTTCGAATAGAAAAAGAACTGCTCTTTAATTACAAATAAAAACAAACAAACGAAATGAAAAAATAAACATAAACCCATGAATCAAACATATAGAGTTTTAATCTGTTGAAAAAAGTGTTACATTATTGATATAAAACAACAAAAAATACGTTCAATTCAAAGTAACCCAAAAAAGTTAAATAGAATGCTTGAAAAACAATTTTCTTCGAAAATTCATTTCTCGGACTTGGCACCTCGGAATTCGATTCCGGGCATACGCCCAAGTCCCATATTTTCCTACAAATCCTCCGGGACCATCCAATCATGGGTCCGGGTCCATTTACCAAAAATGTTGCCCAAAGTCAACTTTACTCAAATAATTAATACAAAATCATCATTTTATCAATTTTCCACTTAACGGCTTCCCGGCTATGCGCCCGCGCTGCGCACACAGATTGAGGTGAGATAAAAGAAGGCTTTCACGGCCTCAGAACTGTAACGATCCGGCCGGTCATTTTAATAATTTGCGCCCCGATCCCCTATTTACTGCTTCTCCCATGTCTTTTCATGTTATTGGAACCTGTCGGTGCATTGAGTGATAAAATCCGGGGTGATTTTTGACACATAGTCCATAAATATGGAATTTAGCTTTAGAAATCTGACTGTAGCTAGAGTTGTGTGAAGACGAATCTGGAATGAAATTCTGTCAACTCCGTTAGCTCTGTTGGGTGATTTCGGGGTTAGGAGCGTACTCGAAATGTGTTTTCGAGGTCGGTTGTTAATTTAGGCTTGAATTGGCGAAAGTTAGAAATTCGGCAAATTCGGCCGGTAGGTGAGATTTTGATAGCACTCGGAATAGATTTCCGGAAGTGACAGCAGGTCCGTAATGTCGTTTATGACCTGTGTGCAACATTTGAGGTCATTCGGATGAGTTTAGGCGTGTTTTGGCGTCGGATGTGAATTCTAAAATTTTCCTAAGTTCTTAGGCTTGAATATATGCATAATCGATGATTTTGATGTTATGAGATGAGTTTTTATGGCTCGACAAAGTTTGAATGAGGTATTAGGGTTGATTGGCAAGTTTGGTTGAGGTCCAGGGGGCCTCAGGTGTGTTTCGGGTGCCCAAACGGGCATATTTAGCTTAAGCCCTTTGCTGGTTTTTCTGGTTTTACAGCAGAATGTAAGTGTTCTCTGCGATCGCGTGAATCAGTCCGTGATCGCGGAGTTTTAGACGAGGGTGGTCAGAAATTTGTGCTTCGCGATCGCAGAAGTCCAGCCGCGATCGCACGCCCAGGATCGCGATCGTGTAAGATATCCTAAGGCTGGGTGAGGTGCAGTGTTTTGCTCTATGCGGTCGCGTGGCCTCAAATGCGATCACATTGATGTAGGGTTAAAAGGTCTGCGATTGCAGGCCTTTAATCGCGATCGCGATGAAGGATTTCCAGGGGCCTGTTTCATTACTCTCTGCGATCGCGACTCATTGTACGCGATCGCGTAAGGCAAATGACTGGGCAGAATATTAGAACCCCAAATCCGAGGGTTAATGCCATTTTCATATTTTCGAATTTGAGAGCTCGGGAAGGGTGATTTCTGAATATTTTTGCACCTGGGTAACTTGGTTAAGTGATTTCTAACCCTTATAGATCATATTCCATGATTCCAATCTTAAATTCAACCTTTAATTTCGAAAATTATAGGAAAATGGGATGAACTTCATAGACCGAATTATTGAGTTTTGGTTGTGTTATTTGACCTCCGATTCGAGAGATTCTTATATGGTTAGACTCGTGAGTGAATGGGCATCCGTAAAATATAAATGTTACCTGATTCCGAGACGTGGGCCCGGGGGACTTTTTGGGCGAATTTTCTAAATTCGCGTTCTAGCTTATAAATAATTAGTTATCTTGTTCCCTTGAAATGATATTTACACCGTGCAAATCCGCGCACTTCATTCCTGGTGGTACTACATATTCATCGAAGAGGTTAGCTGAGATTTATATCAGGGAGATTGTCCGCTTGCATGGGGTTCCAGTTTCTATCATTTCCGACAGAGGCACTCAGTTCACATCTCAGTTTTGGAGAGCCGTGCAGAGATATTTGGGTACTCAGGTTGAGTTGAGCACATCGTTTCATCGTCAGACAGACGGGCAGTCGGAGCATACCATCCAGGATTTGGAGGACATGTTGCGTGCTTGTGTGATTGACTTTGGTGGTTCATGGGATTAGTTTCTGCCACTAGCCAAGTTTGCATATAATAACAGCTATCAGTCGAGTATTCAGATGGCTCCGTATGAGGCTTTGTATGGTAGGAGGTGTCGATCTCCAGTTGGTTGGTTTGAGCCGGGCGAGGCTAGGATATTGGGCACAGACTTGGTTCAGGATGCTTTGGTAAGGCAAAGTTGATTCAGGAGCGGCTTCGCACGGTGCAGTCTAGGTAGAAGAGTTATGCGGACCGGAAGCTCCGAGATGTGTCTTTCATGGTTGGGGATATGGTGTTGCTGAAGGTGTCACCCATGAAGGGTGTTATGAGATTTGGGAAGAGAGGGAAGCTGATTCCCAGGTTCATTAGACCATTTGAGGTACTTCAGAGGGTTGGGGAGGTAGCTTATAGGCTTGTTATACCTCCCAGTTTATCGAGTATTCATCCAGTATTCCATGTTTCGATGCTCCGGAAGTATGTTGGTGACCCTTCCCATGTTTTGGACTTCAGCACGGTTCAACTCGAGGGTGATATGTCATATGAGGTAGAGCCAGTGGCTATTTTGGGTCGACGGGTCAGGAAGCTGAGATCTAAGGATATAGCTTCAGTGAAAGTTCAGTGGAGAGGGCAGCCGGTGGAGGCTGCCACCTGGGAGACCGAGCGGGAGATACAGGGCATATATCCTCACTTATTCGAAGCTCCAGGTATGTTTCTAGACCCGTTCGAGGATGAACGTTTGTTTAAGAAGGGGAGGATGTAACGACCCAACCGATCATTCCGTGAAATTTACCCCATTTCCCCTATTTCTCCATTTTTTATGTATCGCTATCTTGTTTTTGATGTGTTGGTTTGGGTCCGGAGTAGTTATGGTGAGAGGTTAGGCATTTAGCCTTTTAAAGTAGCCTAATAGTTGAGAAAGTCAACTGAGAGTTCACTTATTGATAAACGACCTCGGAATGCAGATTTTTTTTGCTCGAATAGCTTCGTTAGGTGATTTGGGACTTATGAGTGTGTTCGGAATATTTTTGTGATGTCCGGTGTAGAATTAGGCTTGAATTGGCGAAAGTTAGTTTTTGGCGATTTCCTGTCGGTAGTGGAAAATAGGCTATCAGGGTCGAAATAGAATTCCGGAAGTTCAAACAATTTCATAATGTTATTTTGGTTATGTGTGCAAAATTTCAGGTTAATCGGAGGTGTTTTGGTTGGTTTCGACATAGATAGCGAAATTTGGAAGTTTCAAAGTTCTTAGGCTTGAATTTGATGTAAATTTGGTGTTCTTGTGTTGTTTTGGCGTTTCGAAGGCTCGACTAAGTTTGAATGATGTTATGGGATATGTTGGTATGTTTGGTTGAGGCCCCGAGGGCGTCGGGTGTGTTTCGGATGGTTAACGGACCAACTTTTGGCTTGAATTCTGGGTAGATTGCTGCTGGTATAAGTTTTTGGTTTCCTTCTATGCGATCGCGTGAGGCTGTTTGCGATCGCGTAGGGTTAATTGGTGAGGTAGGATTTTTGTTAATCACGATCGCGTGGAATGGGTTGCGATCGCGTGAGTATGAGTGTTTGGCCAGTGTGATCACGTACTCTTGTTTGCGATCGCGTAGAGTTAAAGGGGCGCATGGGTGAGTTGAGCTTTGTTCTTCGCGATCACATGGAATGGTTTGCGATCGCGTGACGTCGTATGCGATCGCGTAAGGTAAATTTATGAGGCAACAAATTTTTTCTTCGCGATCGCGTGCCAAAGTTTGCGATCGCAGTGAAGGAATTATTTTAGCTGTGCAGAACAGTATAAAAGGACCCCATCCGCGAAATTTATTAGTTTTTCATCAAATTGCATACGGGAGGAGTCCATTGAAGGGGGTTTTGAGAGGGGATTTCTAGTTTTTTCAGCAACGGTGAGTTCTTTAATTTGTTAATCCTGTTCCAATGCTATTTTATTGAGATTAGGCTTGAAAAATTTAAGGATTTGGGTAAGAAAAGTTGGAAAACTAGGAGGAAGGAATTGGGATTTCTTTTGAGATTTTGGAATGTCAATTGTGGTCCGCATTTAGTGTTCTTGGTATGTATAGAATCGTGGAAGGGCGAGGTTTCAAGTAATGTAAAAAATTTCGGATTCTGAGACGTGGGCTCGGGGCTCGGGTTTGGCCGAATTTCGAGATTTTTGTTTAATTTGAAGATTTTCGAGTGGGTTGTGTTCCATGAGTATATATTGATGATGTTAACTGGTTTTGGCTAGATTCGGAGCAGTCGGTAGCCAATTTGAGGGTCAAAGGCATAGCGGACTAGTTTCGTGGCCCGGTAGAGGTAAGTAATGGTCTTAAATCTTGTCCTTAGGGTATGGAACCCCGGACTGCATTATTTTCTCACTAAATTTGGAATGGCGCACATGTCGGATGAAAAATATGTGGTGCGTATTGATTTTAGGATTGGACTAGGTCCTCTCCGCGGAGACTAACGAGTCGCATATTACTCAAAATCTTATGTAAAATTATGTTCTAAAGATTTGTGAATTATTTGGGCTGTAAGCCGTGTTTGGGGCTTCGTTGCCGATCTGTTTAGACCCTTTAAGGGTGTTTTACTGTTGTTTTCCTCACTACCTGTTGATGGTTTTACTCAGCATCATTGTGCATACTGTTTTATTTGAAACTCAGCCTGATTTACACTACATGAGCATTAAAATGATGTGTTCGGGTTGAGTACCATGTTCTATTACTTCGCCCAAGGGGATTTTCGAGTGGTTCCACCGAGTGTGGCCGAGGGCCAAGAGTGATGGTGAGGTGCTGAGTGATATTAGCGCTTGGGCTGAAGGAGCCCCTCCGGAGCATGTACACACCCCCAGTGAGCGCACCGAGTGCGAGTGATTGGGAGGCATGAGTGAGTGTGAGGTGCTGATGATTGTGAGGTGCTGAGAGATTGTGAGGCATACCCGAGGGGCTGATTATGAAACATGGTTTGCCCCAGGGGCTACTTATGACTTTACTACATTCATTTGCATACCAAATCTTGTTTTGAAGTTCTTATAAACGTGCATTTTTTTATGGACGTTTATGAAGTTGATTTCTAAGGCATGATGATTTCGTATATCTATGTATACTATTGGAAGTAAGGCTGTGTATATTGTGACTTGATGGCATTGATTTTTATGTGATTCCTTGCTACTTAGACTTGATTTAATTCCATTACTACTGAGTTGGTGTACTCACATTGCTCCCTGCACCTCTGTGTGTAGATTCAGGAGCAGAGATCAAGCACTAGATCCTATATACATATATCGCAGCGGAGCCGGATCGTGGGGATTTAGAGGTAGCTGTTTAGCGTTCCCAACATCTATTCTTTCCCTTCCTATTGTATTTATCTTTTATTCGGAGTATTTTGGCTTATATCACTAGATGCTCGTGACATGTTGGTTCCGGGTTTTGGGGATGGCGGTATTGTATATATATAAAACTTGCCTATTATGTTAAGTAAACTTCCTGTATATTGTTATGAATTGCTTGAATCTTAAATGGAATTTTCAAAATAAATTGTGAACACACGGTAGTCGGCTAGCCTAGTTCCACGATAGGCACTATCACGGCCGGTTAGGATTTGGGGTCGTGACAGTCATTCGGGCTAACCAACGCCCCAGTAGCCTTCATGCACCTGATGCACAACATATTTCGTCCTTATCTTGATACTTTCGTCATTGTGTTCATTGATGACATTCTGGTATATTCTAGGTCCCAGGAGGACTATGAGCAGCACTTGAGGACCTTGCTTCAGACATTGAGGGAGAAGAAGTTGTATGCCAAGTTTTCTAAGTGTGAATTTTAGCTTGATTTGTGGCATTCTTAGGCCATGTGGTGTCTTCGGATGGGATCAAAGTAGATCCGACGAAGGTGGAGGCGGTTCAGAGTTGGCCCAGACTATCCTCAGCTACAGAGGTTCGTAGTTTCCTTGGTTTCGCTGGTTATTGTCGCCATTTTGTGGAGGGATTTTCATTCATTTCAGCGCATATGACCAGATTGACCCAGAAATGTGCACCTTTTATATGGGCTGAGTGTGAGAAGAGCTTTTAGAAGCTCAAGACAGTCCTGACTACAACTCTTGTGCTGGTTTTGCCTACCGGTTCCGAATCCTATACAGTTTATTGTGATGCTTCGAGGATTGTCTTGGGAGCGGTGTTCTTGCATGACGGTAGGGTGATTGCCTACGCATTTAGGCAGTTGAAGATCCATCAAAACAACTACCCTGTTCATGGTCTCAAGTTGGCAGCGATTGTTCACGCCCTGAAGATATGGCGTCATTATTTATATAGTGTTCCCTATGAGATATTCACGGATCACCGGAGTTTGCAGCACATATTCAGGCACAAGGATCTAAATTTGCGCCAGCGTAGGTGGTTAGAGTTGCTAAAGTACTATGACATCACTATATTATACCACTAAGGGAAGGCCAATGTGGTGTCCGACATCTTCAGCCGCCGGGCGGAGAGTTTGGGGAGTTTGGCATACCTTCATGTAGTTGAGAGGCCTCTAGCCTTAGATGTTCAGTCCTTAGCCAGTCAATTCGTGAGATTGGATCTTTCTGAGCCTTGTCGGGTGTTAGCTTGTGTGGTGCTCGATCTTCCCTTCATGACCGTATCAGAGAGCGCCAGTATGATGATCTCCACCTTTTTGTTCTTGTGGATAGAGTCCGGCGGGGTAATGCCAGAGATGTGACTATAGGGGAGGATGGGGTGATGAGGATGCAGGGCCGTATCTGTGTGCCTAATGTAGATGGGCTTCGGGATTTGATTCTTGAGGAGGCCCATAGTTCGCGGTATTCCATCCATCCGGGTACCACGATGATTTACCAGGATCTGAGACAGCACTATTGGTGGCGAAGGATGAAGAAGGATATAATAGAGTTTGTAGCCAAGTGTCTCAACTGTCAGCAGGTCAAATGTGATCATCAGAGACCGGGAGGGTTACTTCAGCAGATTGAGCTTCTAGAGTGGTAGTGGGAGCGGATCACCATGGACTTTGTGGTTGGACTTCCTCGGACTTTAAGGAAGCATGATCCTATTTGGGTGATTGTGGATCGATTGACCAAATCAGCCCATTTCATTCTGGTACCGACTACATATTCATCAGAGGTTGGCTGAGATTTATGTCAGAGAGATTGTTCGCCTCCATGGTATTCCAGTATTTATCATTTCAGAAAGAGCTACACAGTTCACTTCATGGTTCTAGAGAGCTGTTCAGCAGGAGTTAGGCACCAGGGTAGAGTTGAGCAAATCTTTTCACCCTCAGACGGATGGCAGTCCGAGCGCACGATTCAGATCCTTGAGGATATGCTCTGTGCCTATGTGATGGATTTTGGAGGGTCATGGGATCGATTCTTGCCTCTTGAAGAGTTTGCTTACAACAACAGCTTCCACTCCAGCATTATGGCGCCATGTGAGGCATTGTATGGTAGGAGGTGCAGGTCTCCCATGGGATGGTTTGAGTCGGGCGAGGCCCGATTGTTGGGTACAGACTTGGTTAAGGATGCCCTGGACAAGGTGAAGGTGATTCAGGAGAGACTTCGCATAGCTCAGTCCAGGCAGAAGAGCTATGCGGGCTGGAAGGTTCGTGACTTGGCATTTATGGCTGGTGATCGGGTTTTGCTTCGGGTATCGCCTATGAAGGGCGTCATGAGGTTCGGGAAGAAAGGCAAGCTGAGTCCGAGATTTATTGGCCCTTTTGAGGTGTTGCGACGTGTTAGGGAGGTTACTTATGAGCTATCCCTACCTCCCAACCTAGCAGGGGTTCATCCGGTGTTCCACGTCTCCATGCTCCGGAAGTATCACGGGGACCCGACTCATGTCTTGGATTTTAACTCAGTCCAATTGGACAAGGATCTATCATATGTTGAGGAGCCTGTGGCTATATTGGATAGGCAGGTAAGAAAGCTCAGGTCAAAGGATATTGTGTCAGTAAAGGTTCAGTGGAGGGGTCAGCTAGTCGAGGAGGCGACTTGGGATACCGGGCAGGGTATGTGGAGTCAGTACCCTCATCTTTTCCCAGCTTTGGGTATGTTTCTATGCTCGTTCGAGGATAAACGATTTTCTTAAGAGGGGGAGGATGTAACGACCCGGCCGGCTGTTTTAAGAATTTGCTCCCTAATCCCCTATTTACCGCTTCTCCCATGTCTTTTTCATGTTATTGGAACCTGTCGGTGCGTTGAGTGATGAAATCTGGGGTGATTTTGGACAAATAGTCTATAAATGTGGAATTTAGCTTTAGAAATCTGGTCGTAGCTAGAGTTGTGTGAAGACGGATTCAGAATGGAATTTTGTTGACTCCGTTAACTCCGTTAGGTGATTTCGGGGTTAGGAGCGTACTCGGAATGTGTTTTCGAGGTCGGTTGTGGATTTAGGCTTGAATTGGCGAAAGTTAGAAATTCGGCGAATTCAACCGATAGGTGAGATTTTGATATCATACTCGGAATGGATTTTCGGAAGCGACAGTAGGTCCGTAATGTCCTTTATGACCTGTGTGCAAAATTTGAGGCCATTCGGATGAGTTTAGGCGTGTCTCGTCGTCGGATGTGAATTCTAGAATTTTCCCAAGTTCTTAGGCTTGAATCTATGCATAATCGATTATTTTGATATTATGATATATGTTTTTAAGGCTCTACCAAGTTTGAACGAGGTATTAGGGTGGGTTGGTAAGTTTGGTTGAGGTATCGGGGGCCTCGGGTGTGTTTCGGGTGCCCAAACGGGCATATTTGGCCTAAGTCCTTTGCTGGTTTTCTTGTTTTATAGCAGTAGGTAAGTGTTCTCTACGATCGCGTGAATCAGTCCGTGATCGCGTAGTGCTAGATATGGATGGTCAGAAATTTGTGCTTCGCGATCGCAGAAGTTCAACCGTGATCACATTGTTCTAGTCAGTTGGTCTCCGCGATCGTACACCCAGGATCGGGATCGCGTAAGGTATCCTAAGGTTGGGTGAGGTGCAGTGTTTTTCTCTATGCGGTCACGTGGCCTCAGACGCGATCGCATTGTTGTAGGGTCAGAAGGTCCGCAATCGCACACCTTTATTCGCGATCGCGATGAAGGATTTCCAGGCGCGTGTTTCATTACTCTCCGCGATCGCGATTCATTGTACGCGATCGCATAAGGCAAATGCCTGGGCATAATATTAGAACCCCAAATCCGAGGGTTTATGCCATTTTCATAT
>ML376213.1:4437-39884 GCA_005239525.1 Nicotiana knightiana | reverse complement strand
GAGAAGAGAAGAAAAACTAAGTAGAATCCGCTGTCGAATCCCCTGTCCCAAGGTCTGCATAAAAAAAACTTAATGTGATGTTTTTGGGTCTATTTATATGTGCAGAATGAATCCTAAACGTCTCCAAGACTTCTATTCTAACTTGGAAACACTTAAAACCCGTCAAAACTCAATTTCTGGCCGTTCCGGGACCCTGGCGTTTCAGCCCAAACGCCTGGGTAAGGCCAGGCAGGCCCTGGCGTTACAGCTCTAAAGCCTGGGTAACGCCTGGACCCCCCAGGCGTTATGGGTCTAACGCCTGGGTAACGCCAGGCTACCCCAGGCTGTTTGGCTTGGTGCCCGGCTATCGTCCGGGTGTCCCCTCTCGCGTATTCTTCGACGTATTTGCATCCGTTTAGCCCCGTTTCCATTTCCAATTCACCTACACATAAAATAAACCCTATTAGGCACATACGACGTGTATTTTATCATTAAAGCTCATAAAATGCGAGGTATATAATGCTTAAAATCACGAATTCTAGCCACTCATCAAGAACCAACAATAACATTGAAGGCACCGAGTGGTTCGGTCTACTCCGCATCATCTGCTTCATCATCCGCCCCATCATCATAAGCTTGATGGGGTTTCATCTGTGCATGTGATCATTCATTATTCCAATGTGTCCCACCGCAATGACGGCATCCTGAAGGAGGCTTTCTCCCCCGATCATTGTTGTTTGACGCAGCACTGTTGTTGCTTGAGGAGGGAGCCTTAGATTTGGCTGCACTCCGATCTCCCCCACTGCTTCTAGGGCCACCATTGTTAGGTTGGCCTCCTTTGTATCCCGCTCGGACAGACGGTTGAGGCCTATCCTTCTGAGTTTCCACTTGATAGTCCCCAAGGCATTCCGCTGCTTGGATCACCTTGGGTAGGGTATCTACCCGTTGTCTTCGCAGCTCCATGCGGGCATAAGTTTCAACCCTTCCAGAAACGTGAAGAGCTTGTCTTTGTTCCCCATGTCACGGATGTTCATCATGAGTGCGGAGAATTCTCGCAAATAGTCCCGCATTGATCTGGTCTATTGGAGCTCCCATAATTTTCTCCTTGCATTGTACTCAACATTTTCGGGGAAGAACTGTAGGCGTATGGCTGCCTTCAGTTATTCCCATGTCTCCAAAGCATATTCACCGGCTTTGATGGCTTCGTACTTCACTCGCTACCAGAACTTAGCATCACCCTGAAGATACATGGCAGCAGTTGCTACCTTCTTGGCTTCTTCTAGGCCTCCCATGGCATCGAAATACTGCTCGATGTCGAAGATGAAATTTTTCACTTCTTTAGCATTCCAAGCTCTATTGTATGGCTTTGGCTTAGGAATTTTCAATTTTTGTGCCATGGGGACGAGGTTCACAGTACCCCTGATTTGATTTCCACCTCCTCGAAGCAAGCCTTGTAGAGTAGCATTAACAACATTGAGTTGTCCTATCAAGTTATATATAGTTTGCTGCATGGCAGTCACCCTGTCTACCTCTTGTGCCCTATAGGCTAAATCCTCGGCACGCTTCTGTTGGAGGCCCTCGAATTTACCAAAAATTTTGGCTGCCTCAGTAGCTGTCGTTTGCCGGTCTCCTTCAGAGTCGCGACTGTTGTTTTCTATGTCAACTTTATCCTGGATCATTCTACGATCCAGGTCTTCCAACCTTTGCACTAGGCTGGTTTGTAATTCATGCACCGTATTTACAATGGGTCGTAATACGTCAACCGTTTCTTCAAGGGCCTTAATGCGGTCCACATGATTCACCATGGTCAGAAATGGTGGTAATGGAAATGCGTTCTCTCGTCTGATGTTGAGCCTAGGCTCTGATACCAACTTTGACGCGGCGCCTTCTGAGATTCCTTGGAAGGGCGTAAGACTAAGCAATTGATGTCAGTGCAGTTGTTATCCGCCAATTGAGGTCTCTGTTGCGTACGCTAGACGAGATTGCCAGTGTCGTACGGAAAATCAATGTCAAGAACAACTGAGAGAATAGTAATGAGAATTGAAAGAAAGCTTGATTGCATTAATCAAAGCTATTAAAAAAGAAGGCAACACAGTCTCGAGAGGGAGAGACACTAGTACAGAGAATTGCTTGCTAGAAAGTTTTTGATTGCTTGATCCTCCCTAATAATGTTTAAACAAACCAAAGTTACCAGACTTGACCTAACTACGCTAGAGGAACATAATGAAAGTACATGGAATAAAACTACTCTATATTTATAATGAAATGGACTTAGTTTTTAACAAGGTAGAAACAGGTCTGTTGTTAGCAACTTTGTCTTTGGCATCACGATCTACGCGTGCGGCATTGTCTGCGTGCGTCACGTTGTTGGGCGCTAGCGAGGGATATCGGTGGGGCGACAGCGGCACATGTGCGCTTGTCACTTGGCGCAGCCAAGACCACGGGGTCGTCTGTGGCGTTAGGCGCTGGGAGGCTTTCCAAGACGTCACGGGGCGCATCCAAAGGGTCATGGGACATGGCTGGAAAGCCGCCCATGACATATGTTATGAGTCCATGAAATCAAAACTAGTTGCAAATTTCCAAATTTTATATAGAAGAGTTCTTTTTTTTTGAAAACCTAGCAATATCCTTTCAGCCGTAAAAACAAAAAGGCTAGCAACACGTCTTCTCCTAATAATATATTTAAAGTTTTAAGTTATATACACTGTTAGTGTAATAAATTTAGGTCATTTTTACCTGTAATGGTAGGTGATATATTTTATTTTCAAGATTACAAATCATACATTTTAAGGAATCTTCTCTATAAATATCTTTTGAGTGACATGATAATATAAGAAATTTCTTTAAAGAAACACTTAATAATTTCTTTGAAAAGATAATCAAAAATTTGAAGGAATATACATCTAAGGTATAGTTGACAATGTCATACTTGGAGAATATAAAAGAGAGCAAGTTGGCAAAAAAGTGTTGTTTGCAGCATCGTTAATTAGTGTCCTATGCCTATGTGACAAAATAGTTTACTCTTTAGAAATGGTACATTTTATGTGAATTTAACCTATTTTACTAGTTAGTGATTTGCTTAAATAATTTTAGGTTGCTAGTTTTATTTTCATTTATTAAATATTGTTAACTCTATTTAGGTATTACTCCCTTCCTTCACTTTAGTTGTCTACTTTAGATTTTTTACGTCCCTTAAGGAATAATAAATGAAATATATATTTTTTGAAATTTTACCAATAATTATGATAGCATTTCCTAAAGTCTTGGAAATTGATTTGGGGAACGAGTAGTTAATTTAAAGGGTAAAACAAGAAGAAGAAGAAGAAGAAAAATTCTCTTGATTTACTATAGTGAAAAAGTAAAAGTAAAAATATATTTTTATTATATTGAACAATTAAAAGTAAACGGAGGGAGTAAATGATATGATAGTGTAAAATTATTTTCCGGTGTACAAAAGTAAAATTGTGCTTACTTGTTTCTTTCCTCTTATATGTATGCATATATTGCTTTAACATGATCAAAATTATTCTACTTATATGTCAGTATACAGGTAAAATTGAACCCACTGAGCATCCCGGGTTCCCGATGAGGCAAACAGAGCAGGGACTTGACCGAAAGGAATCGAAGTCAGAGCGAGGAGTCTCTCGTATCGGGGGCTCGAGAAAAACATCTGCCCTTGGGGGCATCAGGACCACGTCCCTCGGGACTGGTTCGAGCCTCAATACCTCGGAGAGCATTACCAGATAATCGCACACAAAGGTCTGTGATGTCCGTGCCCAATCGAACGTCACGACGTGGATCTCGGTCCGTATCGGCAGAAAATCAGTGATTAGCGAAATGAAAGATTTTTACCTTTCTTAAGATTGTACTTATGGTAAAACTCCCCTACTATATAAAGGAAAGGATTATTATTCATCATACACATTATAAAACGTATATCTAGGCAATTTACTTTAATTCTCTTTGTGTCAAAGTTGTTATTTTTGTTCTTGAGTTCTTCATAAGTGCAAGCTTGGAATCGGAGGAAGGTTCCTCATTGATCCGTTAATCGAGCCCAGGCTCATTCTTATCATTGGTTTGTCTATTTAATACATCTTTCATTTGCTTAATCTAACGTCATTAATCATTTGTATTGGATTAATCCACATATCTTTAATACCATATAACAAATTCAATTATTATCCATTTTTAAGGGTAAACAGTTTGGCGCTCACGGTGGTGCTAAGGATAATAGTGGTATTTGATACAAATTTCCATAATGCACTCTGTTTTACTCTTGTTAATTGAGATTTTAATTTCACTTCGAATTGAAAATGTCAAACTCTCAATCTGCTCACTTGAACGTTGGTGTTGAGTCTGGCCACCTTGGCGAGAACAACAATGTAGTACCCGGAAACGAGGTTCCCCATGTTGACCCCAATGGGGTTCCGGTCGTGGACCCAATTGATGCAAACTCACATGTGGCCATCGACGCAAACTTGCCCACTGACCTCGAAAACAGCATCCCCGTGGGAGCTGATCGATAGCCCGGGGTACACACGATAGTGAAGGCGATGGGATCAATTTACGGGTGATATTTGAAATGTTACAAGCTCAATAGGCAGCGATATCCCAGTTGCAGAACCAAATCTGTGCCCCCAACAGTGTTGAGCCCGAACCATCCCAGGAAAACACCCACAGAAATAAACTAACCACAAAAAGGTTTGGTGAAGTTGAACCCGGGACCAACCCCGAAATAATAAAGATGCTTGAGGAACTGACAAAGCGGGTGAAGTTGGGAGAAAAGAAAATAGAAGCCAACGACAAAAAAGTAAAGACCTATAACTCTAGGGTTGATCAAATCCCAGGAGCACCCGAGATATTGAAAGGCCTGGATTCCAAGAAATTTTTCCAAAAGCCTTTCCCTTCGAGCGCACCTCTGAAACCAATCCCAAAGAAGTTTCGTATGCCCTAAATTCCAAAGTATAATGGGACCACGGATCCAAATGAACACGTGACCTCCTACACATGTGCTATCAAGGGGAATGACTTAGAAGATGATGAAATCGAGTTGGTTCTGCTGAAAAAGTATGGAGAAACCCTGTCTAAAGGAGCAATAGTTTGGTATCATAACCTGCCCCCTAATTCCATTGATTCGTTTGTTACGCTTGCAGATGCCTTCGTAAAAGCTCATGCCGAGGCCATCAAATTCGAAACTAGAAAATCGGACCTTTTTAAAGTGAAATAAATAGATAATCAAATGCTCGGGGAATTTGTATCGAGGTTTCAAATGGAAAGAATGGACCTGCCCTCAGTTGCGAATGATTAGGTCATTCAATCATTCACTCAAGGACTCAACTCCCAAAGCTCATTGGTTCCACAGCAGCTGAAACAGAATTTGATGGAGTACCCGACGGTAACTTGGTTGACGTCCATAACAGGTACCAATCGAAAATCCGAGTCGGGGATGATCAACTCGGGGCCCCCTCTGGGTCCGTGTATCCCATCAAAACTAATGACAGGTTTAAAAGAGTTGTCGATCATGAACTGTTACACCCCGTAAGTTTAATGACCTTGATACCGTTATATATATTGATATGGTATTTGAGTGAAACTTTTTTTTTTGTAAAACAGTTAAAAACAAATAAAGATTTTATATAGTTATTAATATTGCTACTTTCAGTTATACATATAATATGATTAAAATTTTAAAATAAAAGTTGACTTTATTATAAGGTACATATAATTTTGTTTTGTTGTTTAAATGCTTGGAAGTAAGAACATGTAACTTCGAGTAGCATTAACATTGCCAGAAATTTATCATCCAATGTTAAATTTGAGATTTCAAACCTTATAGTTGCTATATGCACATTTAAAGCTATTAATGTAAAAGAAGTAGTGACATTCTGTATTTTTTTTTAAAGAACAAACTACCTGGTGACCATGCTTTGTAACTGCTTAGGATGCTTTTTTTTTTTTTTTAGAAATTTGTTTTTTAACTTCTTGTCAATCAAGTATGCTTCGATAAAATTAAACCTATTTATTTAAAATTCATTACCTTTTTAATTGTAGAAAGGAAAAGAAGATGCAATCATGCAATTAGAATAGGAATAAACATTTCTCTAAAATAAGGGAACAAAATAATCCCAAGGTTCATGAAATGATTTAGTTTCTTAATTAAGCTTGGACTTACTGAAATCAATTTTATCACTAAATTAAGGAAATTAGTTATGGAAGTGTTAATGAAATAATAGTATATATATTAATTTTATATGATACTACATAATCATGATAGTGAGATGTATAAAATGTGTTAAAAGTAAATAGTATTTTAAATAATTTGAGACAATTCTTAATTATACAGATAATGGGTTAACTACCGAGTAACAGGTCATTACCTAATTAATTAATTAGCTATGGGTAGATAAGACTAACCATCCCCACCCCCACGTGGCAGCCACCCTTTCTTTAGGTAATGACTCTTAATATAATTTAATCTAGATGACAAGACTAGAGAAATATAAATCAGCACTTTGTCAAATTCTTTTACACTTAGGATAGAGTTAATTTGTTACTAACATTTGTTTTGTGGAGCTAATGTGGCTCAAAAGACCCCATGTGGTTCGTCAGAAGATTCTTTCAATAAAATTCTTGTTATTCTTGGTTTTAAAGATCAGAAGAAGTACATGCATGTTTCGGCATTTATTCCAAGAACTGATGGAATACCACCATAACTCATCTACCCACATAGACCAAAACGAAATACTCTAAAAACATTGACATAAACAAGAAACACGTTGAATTCTCCATATTATCTTTTATGGCTTTACCTAAATCTAATTTAACGAATACAAAAATCTTGATTTGACACCATTATAACAAGTTCTTCAATACTACAATAGTATTTCCTTAGTAGCTAGAAGAAAAATCCAGAGATCAAGAGGTTGGGTTGATGAAGAAACAAAAAGAATGCTTCGTTTGATCTGAACAAACAGAGAAGTTGTTTAGATATATTTAGGAGGAATTTATGGAGGAAGATCTAATGGCAGTGAAGCTTGGCTAGTTTATTGATGCATTTTGTGACTATCTTTGAATCGATTTGGTTTTACATGTTCAAAATTGCAACTCCTCTCATTTGAGTATTTAAGCCAGAGAATACCATACGGATTTTTTCCTGCTCTAGGTATATTAAGGCTAATTCTTCTTTCTTTTGGCATTATCTAAGTAATGATACGTAAACGTAATGCTATTCTATAAGTGATTCTACTCTTAGCAGTTAAGGATGTATATGTTATTCATTCTGGTAAAGTGATATTCAAGCATGTCTAAGTATGTATCTAGTTCCCTATTGAGGTATTTGATAAAGATGTTAATGTTCATAATATAGTAATACATACATCTTCACGCATATGCATTTACCACCGAGCTATGGCCGGTTGGGCAGTTACATATTTACCACCGAGCTACGGCCGGTTGGGCAGTTACATATTTACCACCGTGCTACGGCCCGTCGGGCAGTTACTACCGGTTGGGCAGTTATGTATAATTATTTACCACCGGTTGGAAAATCATGCATATTCATTTACCACCGAGTTACGACCGGTCGGGCAGTCATGCATTTACCATCGAGCCAGTTGGGCAGTTACACATTTACCACCGAGCTACGGCCCAGTCGGGCAGTCATGCATTTACCACCGCGCTACGGCCGGTCGGGCAATTACCACTGCTCAGTTGGGCAGTCATGCATCATACGATATTGATAATAGATTCAAAGAGAAGTATTATATATATAAATATAAGTGTGCATATACGATGGCACTTTAGAGATTCAGGTTGATTAATATGTTTTTAATTAATGTTGACTTATTGTTACGTTTCAGTTCTGTTTTATATACTTAGTATATTATTCGTGCTGACGTCCTTTTGTTGGGGACGCTGTATTCATGCATGCAGATATAGATAATCAAATTTTCGAGGCCTCATGATAGACGAGGTTAGCATTCAGCGAAGAATCGGTAAGACTCCACCTCATTCGGAGTGCAGCCGAGTCTATAAGTGATCGTGTTAGAATTTTTCTACAGACGTATGGGCAGGCCGGTACCCTATCCCATTTGATGTCAAATAATCTTAAAGGCTTTGTAGACAGAGGTTCATTTTGTACAATATATCATAGGCCTTGATGGCCCATATATATTCATGTTTTAAGAATGATGTTTCACTGATACAATGTTTACCCACTTATAGTTATACATTATGAGTGTGCCCATGTGGGCCCGTGATAGTTACGAAAGGAATGAGTTCAGCTAACTCGACCTATGTATGTTCTAGTTTTGGTCAAATGATCATGAGTTACAGAGTGATTCGCTAGGTCCAGCACGGCACCGGGTGCCAGCCACGCCTCCCCAGGTTCGGGGCGTGACATGAACCAAGACCAAACAATGATTTGTATCAACCGTATAACAGAGATCGAAGGGGCAACATATCCGAACGTAACACTGCAAGGAATGGAAAGAAGCGATCGAGGTGATAATAGCCAGGACTCAAGAGAAAAAATAGTTTCAACAGGCCACTCGAGTCCAGGTAGGCACCGAGGTTATCATAATACAACTTCAGTAACGATACTGCCGGCATCGTATCTGCCATCGGACACATCAAAGATACCAAGTGTCTTCAGCCATTGCAGTTTGATCCTGCCTAAAGATACCCCAACCTGATGTGTAAGTATCATGGCACTCATGGCCACAGGACCGAAGACTGCCGACAGCTAATAGAAGAAGTGGCACGGTTATTCAATAACGGGAACCTCCAAGAATTTCTAAGCAATCGAACCAAAAACCACTTCAGGAATAGGGACTCCAACAAACACAGCAAGAGGAATCTCATCACATAATCAGCATGATCATTGGTGGAGTCGGCATCCACTAGGGCCATTGCTGAAAAGTTTCCATTACAAGAGAAAAATGTATCCAAGATTACATGCCATAGGGGACAATCTCTTTCAGTAATGAAGACGCTGAAGGCATCGTGCAACCACATAACGATGTACTGGTAATTTCTATGCTCATAAATAAATCCTGAGTTAAGCATGTGTTGATTGATCCAGGTAGCTCAACAAATATCATCACATAGAGGGTTGTAGAGTAGCTGGGTCTATAAGACCAAATAGTGCATACAGTCCGGGTCTTAAACGGATTCAACATGGCCAGTGAAACTACTAAAGGGGAGATAATCCTACCAGTGAACACCGCTGGAATCATTCAGGAAATGAAGTTCTACGTGATCGAAGGGGATATAAGATATAATGCTCTATTCGGAAAGCCATGGATTCACAACATGAGAGAAATACCCTCGACACTACACCAGGAATTGAAGTTCCCCACGAGGGATCAAGACAGCTTACGAAGAGCAACCGATCGCAAAAGAAATGTTCGCGGTTGATGAGGTGATCCCAATGTTGGAACTCTCGACATCAAAGAACCCAGAGTCGGTTAGGAAGGAACAAACTAAATAGCAGTCACCGACACTAGACCCGTTGAATCGGATAAGCAAGAGGCAAGCGAGGATGATGATTACGGAGTTCCTAGGTCGTTCATCGCCCTTGACGATTCTGATGCCACCAAGTCGACGGCCGAGGAGCTGGAGAAAATCATATTAATCGAGCCCTTGATTGAACGGTAGGTATACCTGGGCACGGGGTTGACTCCCGAGCTCAGGAAAAAACTCATTAAATTACTTATAACTAATGTGGATTGTTTTTCTTGGTCCCATCTAGATATGACATGGATCCCACTGGAAGTAACCACTCATAAGCTAAGCTTGGATCCGAAGTTCTACCCGGTTAAACAAAAAGGAGGCCTCAGTCCGAAGTCAAGCATGCGTTCATCAAAGACTAGGTATCCGAATACCTGGATTCGTTGGCTAATGTAGTAATAGTGCCTAAAAGGGGAAATAAATCAAGAATGTACGTAGATTACAAATACTTGAACAAGGCATGCTTCAAGGATTCTTTTCCTTTGCCTAATATCGATCGCATGATCGATGCAATGGCCAGGCATGAGATACTCAACTTTCTCGATGCCTACTCCGGGTACAACCAAATCCGGATGGACACGATATATCAAGAAAAGACTTCCTTCATCACTAAATACTGCAACTATTGTTATAAGGTGATGCCGTTTGGACTAAAAAATGTCGGTTACACTTATGCCTAGTAAACCGGATGTTGGAAGAACAAATACAAAAATCAATGGAGATTTATATTGATGACATGTTAGTTACGTCCCTGCGAGTAGAGGACCATTTGGAAAATTTGCATGAAACCTTGAACATACTGAAAAAATACAATATGAAGCTGAACCTGGAGAAATGTGCATTCAGTGTGGGGTACAGAAAGTTCCTTGGATTCATGGTGTCCAACCGAGGGATCAAGATCAACCCCGACAAAATCAAAGTTATAGAATCCATCACCGTGGTGGACAATGTCAAGGTCTTTTAGAGGATAACCGGGAGCATAGCCGCCTTGGGACGGTTCATATCAAGGTCCTCCGATAAGAGCTATCGATTATTCTCATTATTGAAGAAGAAAAATAATTTTTCGTGGACCCCCGAGCGCCAGCAAGCTTTGGAAGAACACAAACAGTACATTTCGAGTCCACCCTTGCTTCATACTCTAAAGGCAGACGAGCGGTTGTACCAGTACTTAGCGGTATCCAAATTAGCGATAAGTGGATTCTTAGTCCAGGAAGAGGAAGGTACGCAATTTCAATTTCTATTATGTTAGCTGGACTCTAGGCGAGGCCGAAGCAAGGTACACTCACCTAGAGAAATTGGCGCTCACTTTGCTAAGCGCCTCCAAAAATTTAAACCCATGTTTTCAATGTCATCCCATATGTGTCGTAAGTTCTTACCAACTGAGGAACATAATGCACAAACTCGAGCTCTTGGACCGATTATCCAAATGGGTCATAGAAATTAATGGGTACGATATCAAATATCGACCCCGGGCTGCTATCAAATCTCAAATTTTGGCAGACTTCATGGCCGACTTCACGCCAGCCTTAATACTCGAAGCCGAAAGGGAATTGATGTTAACCTCGGGCACTTCCTCTGGAATCTGGACCCTCTTTGAAGATGGTGCCTCGAATGCAAAGGGGTCTGGACTCGACATTGTGTTGAAGCCACCTACGGGTAATATAATTAGGCAATCTATTAGAACTGTGAAATTGACTAACAATGAGGCTGAATATGAGGTCATGATTGCAGGTCTCGAATTAACTAAAAGCCTGGGGGCCGAAGTGGTTTAAGCTAAGTGAGATTCTCTTCTTGTGGTAAATCAATTTAATGGGACATTCGAAGTGAAAGAGGAACGAATGCGAAGATAATTGTATAAATTATAAGTAACCCTGCATCGATTCAAGGAATGGACCCTACAACACGTACCCCGAGATCAAAATACCAAAGCCGATGCTCTAGCTAACTTGGGGTCATCGGTTGATGATGATGAATTTGACTTAGGAACAGTTGTACAGCTCATGAAATCGATAGTGGAAGAAGGCCATGCTGAAAAAAAACTCAACAAGTTTAACTTGGGACTGGAGAAACAAGTATATAGACTATCAAAAGACTAGGAAACTGCCCTCGGATCCTATGGAATCGAGACCTCTGCACACGAAAGTGGCCAGGTTTAGCCTATCTGAAGGTACTCTATTCAGAAGAACGTTCGATGACCCACTCGCCATATGCTTGGGGCAAGGAGACACCAAATATATTTTGAGGGAAGTTCATACAGGCACCTGCAAAAACCATTTGGGGGCAGAATATTTGGTTCGTAAGATAATCAGAGCTGGCTATTATAGGATCGACATGAAGAAAGATGCGAAGGACTTTGTACGGAGATGCGTCAGCTGTCATAGGCATGCACCAATGATCCATCAATCCGTGGAGTTACTACACTCGGTCCTATCACCTTGGCAGTTCATGAAATGTGGAATGGACATTGTCGGTCCCCTGTCATGGGCACCCGGTAAGGCTCAATTAATACTATTTATGACTGATTATTTCTATAAGTGGCTCAAACCTCAAGTGTTCCAGAAGGTACGAGAAAAAGAAGTCGTCGACTTCATTTGGGACTACATAATATGTTGGTTCAGTATACAAGCCGAGATAGTGTGTGATAACGGGAAGTAGTTCATCAGCAGCAAGGTAAGAAAATTTTTCCAGGACCATAAGATCAAAAAGATCTTGTCAACACCCTATCACCCTAGTAGGAAGGGACGAGAGGATTCTACGAACAACACCATAATTCAAAACCTTAAGAAAAGGTTAACTAATGCCAAAGGGAAATGGAAGGAAATTCTGCCAAAAGTCTTGTGGGCATACCGTACGACCACAAAATCTAGTATCGGGGTCACTCTATTTTTGTTGATCTAAGGTGCCGAAGCACTAATATCGGTTGAGAGGGGAGAGTCGAGCCTCAGGTTTCGATATGCGGCCGAAGAATCAAACGTTGTGGCCATGAGCACAAGCCTAGAACTATTGGATGAGAGGCGCGAGGCCGCCCTAGTGCGGTTGGCCGCCTAGAAACAACGGATAGAAAGATATTACAACCGAAGAAACAACCTCCGACACTTCAATATCAGGGACTTTGTGTTAAGAAAAGTAACACTGAACACTCAGAACCTGAATGAAGGGAAGCTGGGACCAAATTGGGAATGACCATATCGAGTCATCGGGATTACCGGTAAAGGTTCATACAAACTCGAAGCAGGAAACGGTGAACAACTACTAAACAACTGGAATGTGACGTACTTAAACTGTACTACTGCTAAGATACGATCTCATTCACTCGTTTTTAAGATATTATGAATCCGACTAACACTTGCAGGCAACAACCAAAAGAGAATGTGGTTGTTAGATTTTAAAGCACGTGTTGCACTCTTTTTTTCTTGAACTGGTTTTGTCCCATATGGGTTTTCGGGCAAGGTTTTTAATGAGGCAACAGTAAATCGTGCTAACTTAGAATCGAAAAATGGTTTTAAATCGGAGTCAATGAACGCATCAATAGTATCCAAGACCTCTCAAGATCGATCTCGAATAATGGGGGCCATCACCCTCGGGTCAAGATATTTAGCAAGGAAGGAAACTCTGTGCTCAAACACTCTAGGTTCGATGGCTAGGATTTGTTGTAAAGGCCAAATAGTCAAGTGAACCGTGCCCGCGTAGGCTACCTTAGCCATAATACGAGCTTTTACACACTTAAAATCTTGTATGTTACACAAAAAAATGAAAGAAAGTTTCTGCCTTGCTATTACACACTTTTGCTTCTTAAAATTATCAAGCCTACGGGCTATTCCTATCCGGGGACTATCAAGCCCAAGGGCCACCCCTATCCGAGCCCAAAGGGCTATCCCCACTTGGGGACTTTCGTCCAAAATAAGTTTGGTCGCCTCGGGTTATCGAAACCTGGTGGCACAAAACCTATTAGGCAGTGCCTAAACCTAAAAGGCTACGACCACCCTAAAAATGGTTCCTTAGACGTTCGAAGCCCGTAATCAAAACATAAGGACTTCAACAAAATTCTAAACATGTTCAAAGGTTATCATCGGCGGAGGCATAGTCCAAAAACATTTAAGCAAGCATCTTGGGGAAATTTTCGATCATTCCGAGTTTTC
This sequence comes from Nicotiana knightiana, assembly GCA_005239525.1. Taxonomy (NCBI): domain Eukaryota; kingdom Viridiplantae; phylum Streptophyta; class Magnoliopsida; order Solanales; family Solanaceae; genus Nicotiana; species Nicotiana knightiana. Next base: position 26,256 of record ML376213.1, on the reverse strand, counting down.
ACAAGTTTCGAGCAAATAGCATCGAGGATAGGTTTTGTTCGGACCTCCGAAAAATGACTTATTACTACATTTTATTATGTGCTAAGGCATTAGAAATATTTGAAATTGTAAAAAGATGCTAAGATAATAGACTTGAAAATTGCCTAAAGGGAATTGTTTTATGTATTCCAGAATATCTTTACAAAGGCCCAACAAAAATGGCCTCAACAAATCCTAAGGCATCTATGCCTGATCTTCATCGGAAGCCGACTCATCACCAGAACCGTCGGGGCCTACGAATTTTTCAAAGCCCTGGAAGCCCTATTCACCTCGGGGTTCAGCTAGCTTCTTAGCCTCGAACTCAAGCCTTTTTGCCTCCTCAATATCGGCAGATAGGTTGAAGCCTCGGGCATGGATCTCTTCAAGAATCTCTCTTCGGGATAACGGCCTCACGTACTGAGCAGTAGTCTTCAGGCGGGCCTCGACTGCTTCAACATCGGCCTTGTATTGGGCCACCATCTCGTCAACATCAGTCGAGGTTACTTCAAACCTAGACCTCGTTATTTCGAGCTCCTTGCCAAGGGCATCCTGTTCAGCGATGACCGAGCCCAGTTGTGCTTGGAGGTCCTCATTTTGTAGAGCCTGTGCATCGTTCTTCTCATTCGCTAGCTTCGCTTCTCATTCACCACCCAAAGATAAACTTCCACCGAAGATAGCTTGGCCTAGGCGATCTCCTTCTCCGAGGCCAGCAGGTCTATTTTATTTTTCCACCAGTCAGCCATCACTTGAATCTCGTCCATCTCCTTGCGAAGTTGGTCAATCTGGTCGATCTTCTGTTGGACCTACGAAGTATTGTTGTTAGCCTCTGCGATTGGACCTTCGTTTATAACTTCAAAAATGTTTACCTTTTCCACTAAGTCAGCGTGCTCCTGCCATAAGGCTGATGCTTCTTTCTGAGCTGCATCCAGCTCGGCCGGGAGGTTCTTAGCGACTCCCTCTTGCTGCTCTCTAAGAAGCTTGTACATGTCCCTTTTTTGGGAAAACTCCTTAATCTCGAGATCAAGTTGATTAACCTCAACTCGCTACCGAAATAAACTCTCGTGGTGAAGTACCGAAGCCTGCAAAAGGGCAAAAAACGTGAGAAACATCAAACACAGATAAATGGAAGGAAACGATGTCTTACCCGGTTCAGCGCCTGATGCGCCTTATTGAAATAATATGTGTATCACATTGTGTAGCATTTGTGTATCACATATGTATCATATTTCTATCAAATGTTTATCAGATGTATATCCATGTTTACTTGTGTGTGTGATACATGTGCCGCAAAAGAAATTTTTGAAATCGATTTTAACTACGAATTTTGATACTAAATCAGTCCAAATTACCTCTAATCTTCCTCGGTTGTTGTATATTGACCCATCTATCTATTTTCAATGAATTTCAACCATTGAAAAAGGTAACTTTTTGCTTAGATTTTTGGATTTTTTTGTGTATGTATATGTATGTATATATTTCATCACCTTGTTTGCTACCTCATCCATGAATTTTCTTTCCGTCTTGCATCTAGCATTGCTGACCAACTATCTTTTCATGTGATTCTTGGAGAGAAAGACCATATTTTGTTTGAGTTTTTAATTTTTATATGTGCTTGGCTAGTTTTTGTAAGTCTATGATTAATGACTAGAGGTTGCTAAGTTAGGACTTATTTGAAACATTTCTGTAAGATTCCCTATTTTCTGGGGCTTTTGCATTTGTACCCACTTTTTGTGCCACATTTTATCTTATACCCGCTTTGTAAAAAAAATTACATTCGTACCCGCTTTTGCGCATAACTTCAGCATGCGGGGCTGAAGTAGCAAAGGCAATCACACAAAACTTTAGCATTCTAGTAGACGGGCCTGAAGTAGCTTGCGAACTTCAGCTCTAGTAAATGGGGAACTTCAGCTCTAGAACTGAAATTTTTGTCTTTGTAAATAGGGTGGGCTGAAGTTCCCCAGTTATAAAGATAAAACTTCAGCATATGGGCTAAAGTTCCCCCAGTTACACTAGGGGAACTTTAGTTCTAGAGCTGAAGTTTGTCTTTTGTAAATGGGGAACTTCAGCATACGGGGCTGAAGTTCCCAAGTTATAAAGACAACAGCTTTAGCATACGATGCTGAAGTTCCCCATTTACAAAGACAAAAACTTCAGCATACGGGCTGAAGTTCTCCCAGTTACACTGAGGAACTTCAGCTCTAGAGCTGAAGTATTGTCTTTTGTAAATGGGAACTTCAGCATACGGGGTTGAAGTTCCCAAGTTATAAAGACAACAACTTCAGCATACGGGCCTGAAGTTCCCCAGTTTACAAATACAAAACTTCAGCTCTAGAGCTGAAGTTCCTCAGTGTAACTGGGAGAACTTCAGCCCGTATGCTGAAGTTTTTGTCTTTGTAAATGGGGAACTTCAGCCCCGTATGCTGAAGTTTTGTCTTTATAACTGGCGAACTTCAGCTCAGCGAGGGAAAGGGGAGCTGAAGTTATTTAAAAAGTGGGTACAAGTTAAAAGTTTTAAAAAAAAGCGGGTATAGGTTAAATGGGGGCGACCAAATAGGGTGCCCTGCACAATTTTTACCTATTTTCTTTAAGAGAAATTACATAGTTGACTGCTCGGTCAACAGTATCCACAGCTCTTATTTGTCGGGATGGAGCTAGAAGCCTTAGTATGTGTTTGGCCTAATTCAGTAATTTTTGCTGAAATTAAGTGTTAAGCTTATCAAATATGTACAAATATAAAATTTAAAGCCAGTTATTAATATTTGAAATCGTCGTTCTAAAATTCAAAACTCATAAAATTAGAATTTTTAATTCGCCTCTTTGTATAAATTATTTAGTGTAATAATTTAATACTTTGTAAATTTGCATATAGAATTCATATTCTTCGTCATCATCATCAAATTGATTACATGGGGCTTGCTTGTTGGATTTAGTCAAATCAATCATCATGGCCTATTTCTCCGCATTAGTTTAGGTTCCTAATAAATAGAGCTTTATAGCTTTTAAAATCGAATTATTTTGTAAGTACTTCCTCAAAAGTCATTTTATTAAAATATTTTCGAAAAGAAATAGTTTGTGATCGGTTAATTAATTAAAAAAATATTTTTAAATAATAATTATTATTTGGTCAAATTCTTTAAAAATATTGAAAAATTATTTTATTCTGCTTCTCAAAATTGCTCAATTCAGCAAGATACCCTATTTTCATAAGAAACCATGCAAGATCGGCAATAAAATTCTCAATTTTCCATCATAACGTGACAAAAAGGATAAGGCTAGGTGACTGAAATCCATCAATTTGGAAACGTGGAGTGACCGGAATCCACTAATTTGAGATTATATACTATCTGTAATCGAAAGCCGAGGGGTAGATTTGGATTTCTTTTTTCTCGACAAATTTGGACATATGGAGTGTCTGAAGTCCAGTAATTTTATATTGGGCTCCGTTAATAATTTTGGCGTAAATTGTTAATATGTGATCACGAAATCACAAGTTTAAATCGTGAAAATAATTTTTTATATAAATATATGATAATATTTCGTACAATAGACTATTATGATCCGGTCCTTTTTCCTATCTCGCATATAATGAAAATTTAATGTATCAGGCTGATCTTTTCTTCATAAATAACAAGAATAAATACAAGATGATTCGCTAACAGCAAAAATACACAGACCAAAAGTATAAGGATGATAAACTTACACAATTCTGAAGGATACATAGGAAAATTTTGACCTTTTCTCCTTTTAGAAGTATGTACGAGAGCTTCAACCACTTCCTAATGGAGCCGTAAATGCTTAGCAAATTAAAAGCCGCCGGTAGACAGTAATCTTAACTCAAATTTTCGAACTTATATAATCTCAGGGTCACAAATTAAATAAGCTATCAACCTTCAATTTAATGGCTATTTCTGTCACTCTTTTCTCCATTATTTTCTCATTTTTCCTCCTCCAGCAACTAGTTTGCACAAATGGCCAAAATGTTATTAAGGGAGGGTACTGGTTTAAGGACAGTGGATTAGCATTAAACAACATAGACTCAACACTTTTCACTCATCTATTTTGTGCGTTTGCTGATCTTAATCCTCAATCAAATCAGTTAATCATTTCGCGTCATTCAGGCAATTTACAAGTACAGTTCAAAGAAAAAATCCTTCAGTCAAGACTTTCTTGTCTATAGCTGGAGGAAGTGCTAATAAAACTGCCTATGGAATTATGGCTAGACAACCAAATTCAAGAAAAAGTTTTATTGATTCATCAACAAGATTAGCTAGACAATTGGGATTTCATGGCCTTGATTGGGAATCTCCATTATCAGCTACAGACATGACAAACATAGGTACTATTGACAACCATACATATAATGTATTTCTTTTTTATAATGTCGTGTCTATGCTTTTTCGAGCCGAAAGTCTATCGCAAACAATTTATCTACCTTTACAAGGTAAGGGTAAGGCTATGTAGGCACTAACCTCTCCAAACAACACTTATGAAATTATATCGAGCCTGTTGTTATTGTCGTTTTTATTGATATTTGTTTTTATTGATATTTGAACCCAAACTCTTTTGATACCATATCAAAATTGTGTGATAATCTTGTTTAATTTTATAAATTAGTATACACATAACATATTTTAATTTCTTTAATTATAATGTCTTTTTTTTTGGTGATTATAAGCTTTCATTAATAACCAAAAGTAATACGTACAAATCAGACTTTATAACTCAGTCTGTTTCTCTCATCTCTACTATCAGTATTCACTTCCATACTAAGAGCCTTTGTTATCAATATCTATTGGCTCCTAGGAAATCTATATTTTTGATGTATTTTAGTAGTACTATTGGCTCGAACATGACAAGTATATGCAATCTCTCTAGCCATTGATTCCCAGGTACTATCCTTATGAGCAAACAACATGTTGTTCCTTTCCATTCAAACTGCATACACATTTCTGTAAACATCATCTTCACTAACTTTGCTTTCTTAGTTTTCCCTTTTGTGTTCTGCTCAATCCATTGTTGCATCTGCCTCAATGTACTCATATTCTCCCAAGTTATTTATAGCCACTGCATTAGCTTCTTCCAAACCTGTCTTCCAACTGAACATTCTGCAAACAAATGATCTCTGATTTCAGGTATCTCTTTACACATGACACGTCTTTTTTCTACTTGAATCCCCCAGCTTTCTAGTCTTGTAGCAGTTAGCAGCCTATCTTGTTGTTGTAGCCATGTTATAAACACTGCTTTTGGTCTTGTTTCATTGCCACACATGATGTTTTTCCATGTAACTTAGGTAACTTTCCAACCATTTTCAAATAAATGCTTCTGATCATGCTTTTGTTCTTCAAGTTTTCTGGTTGTACATATCTCAGTCCCTCTCTTGCTTTGAGTATTTTCTTGACCATCCAACTAGCTTGTTGAGGGATAGTCATACTCTCCAAAGTTTGTGCTTTTATGTAATCCTAGAAAGTATCTTTCGTAGTCTTCAAATCCCAACAAGTCTTTAATATGGTTGTTTTGTTCCACAGTTTAAGCTTTGTGAGGCTACCTCCTGCTGATTTTGGCATGCACTTTTTACTACCTAGCTACAAGTGATTTTCAGGTAATTTCATTTGTTCCTGACCATATATAGCTTCTACAGTATCCCTCAATGACTTTCATCACCTTAGCAGGTATGATAAACAGTTGTGCTCAATAGGATTGAACACCAAACAACACTGACTTTACCAATTGTACTCTCCCTGCATATGATAACTTCTTGGCTGTTCATGATGATATTCTTGCTGTGATTTTGATTATTAGAGGTTGTCATTCTACCAACTTCGATTTTCTAGTAGCTAGTGGGATTTCTAGATACCTGAATGGTAGCTCACTTTAACTATATCCAATTACTTGTTGAATTCTTTTCTTGCTTTCTCTTGAAACCCCACCATAATAGATAGCACTCTTGGATTGATTAGCCTATAACCCTTAAGCACTTGTGAATATATCAAACTTTTCATGTAGAAGCCTCATTGATATTTTATCTCCCTTAATAAACATGAGAAGGTCATCTGCAAAGCAGAGATGTGTGATGCTTAGCTTGGAACAGTTTAGATGGTACTTGAATTGTTTTTATTCCTTAAGGTACTGAGACTTCTACTCAAATACTCCATAACAATAGCAAATAGGATATAAGACATTGAATCTCCTTGACGAAGTCCTCTGGCAGCGCCAGAGGGTGGTGTTGACTCTCCATTTAACATGTCTTTCACGTGTATGCTTGATTTTTTTTCATGGACAAACATTTTGAAATTATATTTGGTAATGATTGAGACCAGAGGCGAATCCATGATAAATTTGATGGGATCAATCTTAGTAGGCGTTCGAAATAAAAATTGTAATTTTTTAAAAAGAAAAATAGTATTTGAAGTTAAGTTGAAAAATGATACTTATTTGGAATTTGAAATTATGTTTGGACATGCATTTCAGTAAAAAAAATATTGCAGTCTTGTGAGTGGAAAAAAGTTTTTCTAAAAATTTTGAAAAAATGAAAAAGTTTCTAAAAACTTGCAAAAAGACACATTTTTGAGAGAAAAAAAAAGATTTGAAAAAAAGGGAAATTTATGGACAAATGGGGCTAGTTACACTCAAAATTATATATAATTTTTATAGAAAATAATAAGTTCCGTTGAACCCGTTGATTATATGTTCCATCTATTTGCTATGACACCATATATATACCATGAATGTATGATCACTCAATCTAACTAATAATTTAAATTGTTGAAGAGTACACTTTTATTTATTTACTTACGTCTCAGTTAAATAGGGACCCTTTAGAATGAGTGGCGCGCCGCTATCAATACAGAGGCGAGAAACTCCGGCAGGGCGGCACTACTTCTTACGGCGGCGGTTTCCTACTCACCCCAAGTCAATGGATTGAACTACCCAACTGAATCAGTGGCAAGAAACTTAGACTGGATTAACCTCATGGCATATGACTTCTATCCACCAAATCGGTCAGCATCACAAACCAATTCAGTTGCACAATTATTTGATCCTGTGAGCCATGTTAGTGGAAGTGATGGAATTAATGCATGGATTCAAGCTGGTGCTCCTATACGAAAATTGGTTCTTGGAATTCCATTTTATGGCTATGCGTGGCAATTCGTTAACGCTAAAATTCACGGTCTTAGAGCGCCTGCTACTGGAAAATTAAATGTAGGTTCGGTGGATAATGGGTCGATGACTTATAACAAAATTAGGGATTATATAGTGCAGAGTCGCGCCACGACTGTGTATAATGCTACAATTGTTGGAGATTATTGTTACTCTGGAAGTAATTGGATTAGCTATGATGATACACAAAGTGTTAGAAATAGGGTTAATTATGTTAAAGATAGAGGATTGCTTGGTTATTTTGCATGGCACGTCGAAGGGGATTAAAATTGGGTACTTTCTCGTACAGGTTAGTAGTTTTTTTACTTTTTTATCATTTTGGTTTTTATATTTTTGTATGGATAACACGTAATCGAATTCTTTGCTTTTATAAAAAAAAAAAAAAAGAAGCTTTTTAGGAAATTTTATTTACTAAGTAGTATCATGGCATAGATTATGTTCCATTGGGATCTATACTCCTAAAACTAAAATAGTTATTTGCAACATAACACGACATTTAAGTTTTTTGAGTAGCAGGAAAAAAAAAATTCAAACATCTTTTTCTTTATTTTCTTTAGCATTTTTGTAGTTAATTGTCAAAACATCATTTTTATTGGTGCATATTTTCTCATTAAATTCTTAGGAATGCATGGCTATTCTTTTTGGTCGATAGTCTTGTTAAATTTGATACATGATCAATGTTTTTGAATACCATAGTTCATGTATTGGCACTTATCGAGTATAGAATAGAGTAACGTTTTTTTCCTTATGAATAAAATACCTCTATTCGAAAATAACCGATTGGACTCCGATAATTATATTATAGCATTTTCCTATGCTAATCTAATTAGCTTTCAGAGGCGTTTACTTAGGTTTATATCGATCTTTTCTAAATCAAAACTTTATGATATTCAGAAAGTACTTGAAAAGTAAGGAAAGTTACTACTATTTAATTTCCTAATCTATACTATATTAAAAGTACGAAGGCGCTTAACAAAGTCTCATTTGCCTTTTCCCCCTTTAAAAATAGGTTTCACATTGGACAAAAGTGTAATTGTAATTTACTTAATTCCTAATACTTAGGACTTTAAAATATACTAAATTTTATTTATTAAATTTTTCCGTATTTGATTATATGGAAACTCCTAATATTTAGAAATCTAAAATTGAGTAAGATTTTATGTATGTAATTATTTTCTTATTTAAATTGTGTAACTATAATGAAAACGTTATTTCAAAATTTTAATTCTTTATAGACCGAACCACGTAAGAATATCATCAAACATGTCAAATTTCAATTTATTTTTTAAAATATGTGAGTATTTTTAACTCTAACTTTTCTCATGAGCACGAAGTGTTAATGTGACTTAAAATTATTTATTTTAGTTTAAATTATTTAATCGCTAATGATAGATAACACGTACATCATATTATACATTAAATAATATTTTTCTATTTAATTATTTATTAACATTTACAACTTTAAAATTTGAACAAAAAAATACCATAATATAAGCTCCTCAAATTTACAAACTCTAAATCGTATGACATTTCAGCTTATATGAATCATTTTTTATTTAAAAGAACATAATTTTTGAAACTTTGATATGAAGCAATACTTGAGGGAAAATTTAATATTAAGAGAAAAAAATATGCTATAGAAGATAAGTTTGGCCAAATACCAAAAAACTGAATATGGAGAAATCATCTATCCTTTAAAGTTTGATTTAGAGATAACTGACAAGCACAAAGATAAACTAATTAAAGTTAGAGCCCTTTTGTGAACGACGATAACAATCAGTAATTACAGCTATAAAAAGGTGTATTTGAAAAGTTATATATATTTATTAGACAAGAAAATAATTAAAATTATCTTATTAATTCTACTAATGTTTAGATTTAAATGTAGTGAACTTCAAATACAATTTGACTTTTGTCCACTTAATTGCTTTTTGTTAAATTAATAATGGACTATATTCTTCGTATTCAAATTACTTATGGCATTCTTTTGTGATGCGAAGGAAGAAGCTATAGGTTAATCAAAATCGAGTTAAATGTATGTGTTGTTTGGATTTATATTTTATATCAATATTTTATTTTAGAGTTTTATCCTATTAGTTTTGGCATTATATGTTTGGGAATTTTGTATGGTAAGACTTCTTCCTTTATCTATCTATAATATTAATATTATTCATTTTCAAAAACTTACACTTTTTAAATTCTTATTGATAACTCAATTATTTTATTTAATAATATTTTATTAATTTTTAAAAAAAAAATTATATACTTATTGATATAGGTACACGCGCAATGCGCGTACACTATATTAATTATATATATAAAATGAGATGAAGCAACTCATTGGAAAACCTTAATAAGAATTCTTTGTTTTATATGGAAGAAACTGCAGGATTAAATAACAATATTATTGTTTTGGAATTATTAAATAAGTGACTTTCTCCATTAATTTCAATTGCTTTATGTTCTTTGTTTTTACATCTACCCCACTTTTTTTTTGCAGCTTCACAAACATATGGGAGTGTCATTTTAAGAGATGAAGTGATGGATTGCGTAATTATGTTTGTCAAGTACTACTGTATAATAGAAATTTTTACACGGTAAAACTCTTATAAAATAGTAAGTAGTATGAAAATTAGTGTTACTATATTTGGATTGTTCCAATAATAGCAAATTCTATTACAAATATATACTAAATATAGCGAGAAATTATTCCCTATAGGCAGGATCTCTAACGCATAATACTTAGCGCTTATTTTATTGTCATATCTTAATTTTATAGGCATAATTTCTAGGTGAATAATACCAAGTAGAATAATTGGAATCCTATAGACATGATTTCTAGTAGGCGATGAGGATTGAAAGAAACATCAATGACAACTAATTCCTATAGACAGGTTTTCTAATAACACATAGCAATAAATATAATTGCAGCGTTTTGTGTTTATGAGCAAACATTGTGTGTGTGCTTCTTCTAATGGCATGGGTGTACATAGTAATATAACAACATATATGACAAATAAATTACCAAGTCCTATAGGCATATTGTCTACCTATTTTGCATGCAAGTATTAAATTCTACCAATTTCCCTTTTTACTAATATCCCAATCGTTTATACAAAGTTATTACAGGCCCAATAATGAATAAGATCAAAATATTTTACAAACGATGAAAATAAGCCTTTAGCAGGCCCAAATAAAAATACTCAGCACTGTCTGGCCTTCAGTAAGCATACCCAGGATTCTAATAAGGATCCATATTAACACACGACCCCAGAATCCACAAAGGAGCCCAAAGTCCAAGTATTTCACCATAACACCAAGTATTGCACCATAACACCGAGTATTGCACCATTTAAATCAACAAATTCAGGTACACAACATATAACAGGATAGGGAGGGATGAATATGAGTAGTTTGAGATATAGAGTGACTAAGGACCAAGTCCTAGTGTGTCACAGTTCACAAGGGTCTCAATTAGACCCCGAGCAGTGCTCACTCTAGGGAGGTCAATAATGGAACCTAGGTATCCTTGTCTTTTAGCCGGCTAAGAATGAGAATTCAAGAGAGAGCTCAGGTGATAAGTGAAGAATAGTGTCACGCCTCCTTTTTCTCGTGAAATCGGATTTCGACATTTTGGACAACTCATTTTGAGAGGGTAAGGAGTTGGAATTGAGAGAGTCGCCACCTAACGGATTAAGGTGCGTTAGGGCACCTAGAGCAGATAACTCATATTACCATTTTACATCACCAGAGATCGGGTAAGGGCTCAAATTACCTCGAGGGGAAGGTGTTAGGCACCCCTCGAGGTAAACAACGATGGGTCCGGCCGAACTTACATTAAGCGAATTAGTCTAAGGAAAAGAAAGAAATTTGGACAAATAAAATAAACTCGATTTTAGAGCAGGAATGGGGGGGGGGGGTCCTAAGTTTTTAGCCTATAGGATCACCCCGTGCAATACTTTGCAGCTCCCTCAAGTCGTGGTGCCACTCATCGTATTTAGCGCATGGACTATCATCTCCTACTACTCGATTAGTATCTTTAAGTTGTTACTTAAGCGTTCTAGTCGATTCTAGTTCGTTTCCTATGCGTGCACTACCCGTCCCTTACCTATAGTCCTGGAGGTATTAGGACCTCTATTTGGGATAGTTCTGAACCTAGTCTATGTTGCTAAAAAATGTAAAAGTATAGGCGACAAGCAAAACAATTAGGACTTTCAGATAAAGGTAAATATGGGCTCATATTGACTTCCACACATAAAACAACAAATGCACGCAGTCGATTCAGCAAACTTTGTTAAACTTAAAATCCTATAGGCAGGATATCTATGTGAGAAAACAGAGTGCAGTTTTATTAAGGTGAGTGTTAAGACCTATTGTTTACCTACTGATTTTATTCATTATAGTCTGGGCACTTCAGATAGTAATACATCACAATTATAAATCCAGAATTATTATTAAGTCATACAGGTATATTGCCTAGGTGATTGACAGTGGAAATTGAATTCAGAACCAATTAACAGAATCCTATAGGCATGACTTCTACGAGTTTGATAGTTATAGACCTATAAACATGATTTCTAGGTGTAGCACTGACTTTAACTTATAGATATATGTTTTATTTTCCTTTTTAATCCTATAGGCATGCTTTCTAATTACTCTACTGACTTAAGTCCTATTGGCATGATTTCTAGGTTTGAAACTGATTTTAGTCCTATAAGAATGGTATCTATTATTGAATTGATTTAATACTATAGGTATGATATCTATTAAGCAGTAATGCGGACAGAAATTGTACATATTGCCAGAAACCAATTAAATCAAACACTTGGATCCTATATGTATGATTGCTAATGCATGTTTGTTGGACATATTGATAGATCCTATGGACAGGATTTCTAATGCAATTATAACATCAACCCTATAGGCAGGATCTCTAATATGCAGATATAGAATTCAAAATCAACATTACCAACGAAAGTCCTATAGGCAGGATTTCTAAGCACAACGTAGAACTTGTACAGTTTTGAGCAAGAATTAACAGCATAGCTGAAACCCTATAAACAGGATTTATACCCAGTTAATAAAGGAAATAAGAAAACCCCCCGATTTTACTATATACCCCAGAATCTGTTCATTACAAACTTATTACAAACCAGAGTAATGAATAAATTACATAAACTATAGGGAGAATTCATTAGGCCCAAATAAACCTGGGAAACCAGGCCTTCAAATTAATCAACTTTGAGGCTCATTTCATAGGGACATCATAGCCAAGAATGGGTGATTCACCCATAGCACATATAGAACCAGGTTTCTAGTGTGTCAAAGTTCACAAGGGCCTCAGAGACCCAGGGCAATGCTCACACCAGAACCACATATTCAGAAGATGACTCACAAGAGATTGGGAACCAATTCCTAGTATGTCAGAGTTCACAAGAGTCTCATGTGGACCCTGAGCAGTGCTCACACTCGGATGGTTGAGGATAGAACCTAAGGGACTAATAATGGAAGTTTTTGAAAGAGTAACAGCATATAAGAGGAGGTAGAGACAAGCTTAAAAAATGCGGAGTTCAAAAGAAAGAAAGTTCAGAACACAGAATTGCTTTTAGCAAAACAAGCAACGTTTGTAAAGTACATAGTTTCAAAGAGACCTAATTATACTAAGTGAGCATGCTGACATTTAGGACTACTATTGCTTAATCACAGAAACAATTTAGGCAAAACAGTCAGATTATCACATGACATGTTAGCAAACAAATTGACAGGGCTAATAAATTAAGTAACAATACATATATGAAAAGTTAGGATAAGTTAACTAATTGCATGCTGATAGTATCTTAAGGAATGTAAAGTTCAGAACAGGTGCATGATTAACAAACAGTGTGCATGGACAAGTTTAAACATTAAGCCAACTTTTGGATAGGATTCATATTATCCAAAATAACTAATCTTAAATTAATAGTATTAACTATAGGATTAGACAAAGTCATAGAAGCATAATGGCAGAATCATACTCGGAATTTGAACATGTTGGTAGAGAAACACATATTATGAATGTATGGAGAATAAAATTACAAGGGGTTAGGGATTACCAATTAAGCAGGAAAGCAAGTAAATATACCACATCAATTAAGTCCAGAATCACTTAGCCTTGGTTTTCAGCCAACCAAGACCAGAAACAATGAGACATAATTAGAGTAAATGAGCTAAGTTTTTAGTGAGAGTATTAGAGTTCGAGTACGTCTTAAAGGGGAGAGGGGAAAGGGTTTTAAATAGTGTTCAATTATGTCACGACAGAAAATTCAAACATGGTCGTGATGGCGCCTATCGTGTTACTAGGCAAGCCTATTTCAAAAGTTTCTACTAAATCCATTATATGAAATTAATAAAACAATATCAAAATTTAAATTTCTCATCAACTAAATCGATTCTGAATATAATTAATATAAAGAAAATATTGAAGCTAGCCCCAAACATCGGGGTGTCACTAAGTCACGAGCGTCTAAAACTATGAACTAAGATCTATAACTATCTAACTGTAAATACTATCCAAAGGAATAAATGATAAAAGAAGTACCAAGGTCCTGCAGACACTGGCAGCTACCTTGCAATCTCCACCAATAGCTGGTCTGAAATCAACGACCGCTGCACTCTAACTCACCTAGATCTTCACATAAAGTGCAGGGTGTAGTATGAGTAGAACCGACTCAGTAGTAACATAAATAACTAAGGAATTGAGCAGTAGTGATGAGCTAAGCAAAATAGTCCAATTATTTATTTTTCACAATTTAACAATAACATGAATAAACAGGTAAATTCCATAACTCAGTAAACGCCACAAAGAAATTTAACAGACAAAATGCAGCAACAACAAAAGTAAATGCAACCTCACAGCAATGTCACTCCATCACTCACACTCAACACTCAACACTCATCACTAAGCACGAACAGCTCACGTGCTACCATATCAATACCTGGATCCGCACGAATATCTCACGCGCTACAATATCAATTACTGGATCCGCACGGACATCTAATGTGCTACGCGGACAGCTCACGCGATACAATATCAATTACTTGGATCCGCACGGACAACTCACGTGCTATGCGGACAGCTCACACACTATGGTATTACTATCCTCACATCCAGGCCCTCAGCTTCACTCAGTCATGTACCTCTCCAGCCTCACAGTTCACAACAAATAAGGGGACACATACCAAATCAAGTATCACAACATATCAGCAAAATAATAAAGACTGAGGTCAACATGAACCATAAATTTCTACGACTGAGTACAAATAATGTGAGCATGAATAAATCCTAAACATGATCTCTAACATGAAGGCAAACAAGTTCAACAACAAGTAAACACATAACCACAGATAATAGCCGTTAAGCCTCACAGCCTCGCTGGATGGACAAAGTCTCAATCCCTCGTGGTGCACACCCACATGCCCATTACCTAGCATGGGTATCACCTCCAAACAATCATATGATATCAAATTCTCCGAGTTTATACCCTCAAGGCCAGAGTTAAAACTCTTACCTTAGCAGCGTAAAATCCTACTCTGGGATTCCCTCGTCTCTGAAATCAGTCTCCAACAGCTCCGAATCTAACCATAATAAGATTAATACCATCAACATAGGCTAACAAATCGAATTCCACAATAAAAACTACAAAATATGCTAAAAATTTGAAATCGGCCAAAACTCGGCCCTCGGGCCCACATCTTGAATTCAGTAAAAAAAATGGAAGAATCAAAACCCTCGTACTCTCTTGAGTCTAACCATATAAAATTTATTAAAATCGGACTCCGTTTGGTCCCTCAAATCCCTACCTAAAACTCTCCAAAACTAAAGCCCTAACTCCCTCAATTTCACTTTGAAATCATCAATCGAATCCCAAAAACGAAGATGTATTCATAAAATATAAATAAAACCTAGTAGAGAACACTTACCTCAATCCATATGGTGAAGATCGCCTCCAAAATCGCCCAAATCCGAGCTCCCCAACTCAAAATATGACCGAATGAACAAACCCTAGTTTTATATATTTTCTGCCAGCTATTCTGTCTTGTTTCTCATGCCAAACGATCCCGAAACTCACTTTTTATGACTCCAATGGATTTATTGTGAAATTTTACTCACGTTAGGCTTTTGAATCACTCAATTTGACATTATAATGAAGGAGATATGTAGGTGTTAATATTTGCAAATCGTGCAGATTTTAAATATTCCGTCAGTGACAATTTCATAATTAATCTGAAAAATCTGTCAACCTTAGAAAAATGACCATAAAATCCTCATACGATGTCCAAATTCGACGATTCTTTTTTCTACGGGTTCGTAATTACGATACAGATCTATTTCTATATTCAAAACAGAAATCAGAGCTAATTTGTTGAATATGATATCATTTATGCTTGAAGAAATGACGTTGAAACATAAGAAAAACGAGCACAACGTAGCCCAAACCTATCCAAAACTCACCCGAGCTCCTCGGGACCGCGTACAAACATACTAACAAGTACCATAACATAACCCGAACTTAGTCGAACCTTCGGAACACCCAAAACAACACCAAAACACGAGATCAACCACGAATTCAAGCCTAAGAACTTCTAAATTTCCAACTTTCGCCAATTCAAGCCTAATTCTACCATGGACCTCCAAATTACATTCCGAACACACTACTAAGTCTAAAATTACCCAACGAAGCTAACCGAATTATAAAAATCAAAATCCGAATTTGTTTACTCAAAAGTAAAAAACTTGGTCAAACCTTTCAAAATTAGAGCTTCAAGCTACGACCATTCTCCTAAATCTATTCCGGATAACCTGAAATACCAAAACCGATGATTTACATAAGTTAAAACACATCATACGGAGCTACTCATGCCCTTAAACAATCGAGCAAAGTGAAATTGGTCAAAACGACTGGTTGGGTCGTTACATTCTCCCCCTTTTAAACAAACGTTTGTCCTCGAATGAGTTTGAAAACAAAACATACCTGAAATGACAACATCTGCCCAACACAACCAAAAGCTGGAAATAAACCTCTTATCAAACAGAGCCTCGTTCTAACACCTCAAGCAAATCCTTCTCGTCACATTCGAATCATATGAACTCATCTCGCGGTCACATCATACTCATCACGTATTCATCCAGTCACCATTTCCAGTAATAGGGACACTATCGGACATATAAGTCCACAAGCACACGCTCACACAATCAACACCTCAGTGGTCAATCTACACTCAAAAAGCAGCCTCAAGTCCTCCAGACTGGCCCAACATCAACATACAAAAATCATCCTTCACACCTCCTCCAGGGAACCACAATCCGTCGATGCACAACTGATACCGAGCGCTCACGTGCGCCTAGAAATGCGTGGAAGGAATTCAAAGAGTTACATTTGAAACTGAATCAATACCGCACGATAAGAATTCAAGAATAAGAAACTTTCCTAAAGGTTGTGCAGCCTCTCGAAGAAAAGTACAGACGTCTCCGTACCGACCCGCAAGACTCTACTAAACCTGCTCATGACTCGTGAGACCTATGTAACCTAGGCTCTGATACCACCTTGTCACGACCCAAAATTCAAACATGGCCGCGATGGAGCCTATCGTGTTACTAGGCAAGCCTATTTCAAAAATTTCTACTAAATCCATTATATGAAATTAATAAAATAATATCAACTTTTAAATTTCTCATAAACTAAGTCGATTCTAAATACAATTAATATAAAAAGAAATACTAAAGTTAGCCCCAAACATCGGGGTGTCACTAAGTCATGAGCATCTAAAACTATGAACTAAGATCTATAACTGTCTAATTGTAAATACTATCCAAAGGAATACATGATAAAAGGAGTACTAAGGTCCTGCGGACGCTGGCAGCTACCTTGCAATCTCCATAGATAGCCGGTCTGAAATCAACGATCGCCGCACTCTAACTCACCTGGATTAGCACATAAAGTGCAGGGTGTAGTATGAGTACAACCGACTTAGTAGTAAAAGAAATAACTAAGGAACTGAGCAGTAGTGACGATCTAAGAAAAACACTCCAATTATTTATTTTTCACAACTTAACAATAACATGAATAAACAGGTAAATTCCATAACTCAGTAAAAGCCACAAAGAAATTTAACACATAAAATGCAGCAACAAAAAAGTAAATGCAACCTCACAACAATGTCTCTCCATCACTCATCACTCGCACTCAACACTCAGCACTCAGCACTAAGCACTAAGCACAGACAGCTCCCGTGCTACCATATCAATACCTGGATTTGCAGGAATTCTCACGTGCTACAATATCAATTACCTGAATCCGCACAGACACATCACGTGCTATGCAGACAGCTCACGTGCTACAATATCAATTACCTGGATCCGCATGGACATCTCACGTGCTACGCGGATAGCTCACGCGCTATGGTATTACTATCCTCACATCCAGGACCTCGGCCTCACTCAGTCATGTACCTCTCCAGCCTCACAGTTCACAACAAATAAGGGGACACAACCCACATCAAGTATCACAACATATCAGCAAAAAAATAAAGATTGAGGTAAACATGAACCATAAATATGTACGATCGAGTACAAATAATGTGAGCATGAATAAAGCCTAAACATGATCTCTAACATGAAGGAAAACAAGTTCAACAACAAGTAAACACATAACCACAGATAATAGCCATTAAGCCTCACAACCTCACAGGATGGACCAAGTCTCAATCCCTTATGGTGCACACCCACACGCACGTCACCTAGCGTGGGTATCACCTCCAAACAATCGCATAATATCAAATTCTCCGAGTTTATACCCTCAAGGCTAGAGTTAAAACTGTTACTTACCTTAGCAACGTAAAATCCTACTCTGGGATGCCCTCGTCTTCGAAATCGTTCTCCAAAAGCTATGAATCTAACCATAATCAGATTAATACTATCAACATAGGCTAACAAATCGAATTCCAAAATAAAAACTACAAAATATGCCAAAAATCCGAAATCGGCCAAAACTCGACACTTGAGGTCATTTCTCGAATTTAGTAAAAAATGGCAGAATCAAAACCCTCGTCCTCTCCCGATTCTAACCATATCAAATTTATCAAAATCGGACTCTGTTTGGTCCCTCAAATTCCTACCTAAAACTCTCCAAAACTCAAGCCCTAACTCCCTCAATTTCACTTTGAAATCATAAATCGAATCCCAAAAACAAAAATGTATTCATGAAATATAACAAAAATTAGTAAGAACACTTACCCCAATCCATATGGTAAAAAAATCGCCTCCAAAATCGCCCAAATCCGAGCTCCCCATCTCCAAATATGATCGAAGGAACAAACCCTAGTTTTATATATTTTCTGCCAGCTATTCTGCCTTGTTTCTCATGACAAAAGATCCCGAAACTTACTTTTTATGCCTCGAATAGATTCCTTGTGAAATTTTGGTCACATTAGGCTTTTGAACCGCTCAATATGACCTTATAATGAAGGAAATATGTAGGTTTTAATATTTGCAAATCGTGCAGATTTTAAATATTCCGTCAGTGCCAATTTCGTAATTAATCTGAAAAATCTGTCAACCTTAGTAAAATGACCATAAAATCCTCATACGATGTCCAAATTCGATGATGTTTTTTGCTACGTGTCCGTAATTACAATACAGATCTATTGAAATATTCAAAACAAAAATTGAAGCTCATTTGTTGAATATGATATCATTTATGTTTGAAGAAATGACGTCGAAACATAAGAAAAACGAGCACAACGTAGCCCAAACCTATCCAAAACTCACCCGAGCTCCTCGGGACCCCGTACGAACATACTAACCCGAACTTAGTCGAACTTTCGGAACACCCAAAATAACACCAAAACACCAGATCAACCTCGAATTCAAGCCCAAGAACTTCTAAATTTCCAACTTTCGCCAATTCAAGCCTAATTCTACCATGGACCTCCAAATTACATTCCGAACACACTCCTAAGTCTAAAATCATCCAACGAAGCTAACCGAATCATAAAAATATAAATCTGAATTCGTTTACTCAAAAGTAAAAAACCTGGTCAAACCTTTCAAAATTAGGGCTTCTAGCTAAAACCTCTCTCCCAAATCCATTCCAGATAATCTGTAATACCAAAATTGACGATTCACATAAGTTAATGTGACGATCCGACCGGTCGTTTTGAGTTCTAGCACGTCGTTCAGTAGTTTGAAATTGTGAGCAGCTTTGTTTCAGGTATTATGACCCCTGGGCGTGGTCGGAATTGAATTTCAGGAAGTTTAGAATTGATTTGGAAAGGAAATTCTCATTTCAGAAGCCTTAAGTTGGAGATATGGACAAAGATTGAAATTTTGAGTAAACAATCTCCGGATCAGGATTTGAAGACTCCGACAAGTTCGTATGATGATTTCGAACTTGGGTGTATGTCCGGATCGGGTTTTGGATAACCCGGGAGCGTTTTGGCGTATATTGTCGAAGATAGCATTTTAGAAGGATTTCATGAATTTGGGCTTGAAGAGCATATCAGTGAGGTTGATGTCCGTTTGGGATTCCGAGTCTGGGAATAGCTCCGTATGGTGATTCTGGAATTGGGAGCGCGATCAGAAGTGAATTTGGATGTCCGTAGGTCATTTTAGGGTCATTTGGCTAAAGATAGAAATTTGAAGGTTTTTGAGAAAATTCGACCGGAAGTGGAAGTTTTGATATCAAGGTCGGAATGCGATTCCGGAAGGTGGAGCAGGTCCGCAATTTTGAATATGACTTGTGTGCAAAATTTGAGGTCAATCGGGTGTGATTTGATAGGTTTCGGCGTCAGATGTATAAGTTTGAATTCTAAGTTCTTAAAGAATTGGATTGGAGTGCGATTCGTGTTTTCGGCGTTGTTTGATGTGATTTGAGGGCTGGAGCAAGTCCCTGTCATGTTTTGGGACATGTTGGTATGATTGGACGGTGTCCCGAGGGCCTCGGGTGGATTCCGTGTGGTTGTCGGATCAAGAATTGAAGTTTGAAGAAGTGAAGATTTGCTGTCACCTGGTGTGATCCGCATATGTGAGGATTTGGCCACAAGTGCGTCTTGGTTGCCGCAGGTGCGAACTTGGGTCTGGAGCTGAGGGACCGTAGGTGCAGGAGTTTGGTCGCACCTGCGGAATCACAGGTGCGAAGAGGGATCACAAGAGCGGAAGTTGCTAGGCTGAGTCTGGGCCGCACCTGTGATTGAATTTCTGCAGATGCGGAGCCACATGAGCGGCTATTGCACTGCAGATGTGGAAATGGCTGGAGGCGGTGGGGTGTTTTAACAACGGATTTTCGGACATTTCTTCATTTCTCTCATTTTGGTGTGGCAATTTTGGGAGTTTCAAGAGGGGTATTTTCAGCAAGCATCACTAGGTAAGTGAATTCTTCCCCTTCCTAAGTTAAATATGTGATCTTGCATGGATTTGAACATGAAAATTTGGTAGAAATTTGGGAAAAATTGAAGAAAAACTAGGAAATGGAAAATTAGGATTTTTAGCTACGAATTGAGCATGAATATTTGAGTAAATTATCTATCTGAGTTAGTAAGGCTACAGGTAGAATGTATCTTCGAGAATTTAAGATTTCCGAGCATGTGGGCCTGAGGGAATTTTTGTCATTTCTCCGAGCGGGGTTGGGAAAGTATATAATCTGAATTTGTTGTGAGTATTAGGATGGATTTTCATTGCTTTTCCATTATGTGGTAGTTTCGGAGTGTTATGCGTCCGTTGGAGTCATCGGAAGGGCTTGGAAGCCGGTGTTGGTATTTCGGAGCGAGGTAAGTCTCCTTTCTAACTTTGTGAGGGGGAATCGTCCCCATAGGTGAATTAATTCAATACATGTTATTATCTTCGGGGGCTACGTACGCACGAGGTGACGGGAGTCCGTGCGTAGCTACTATTATGCCATGTCCGGGTAGCCTAGGACCCACTAGCATGCCTTATGTGAGTACCTGCAACCCTATCTGTAATATTAACTGCTAATATGACCAAAAACGTAATTGAATGTCTAAAAGGAAGCTAGATTTCATATTGTTAACCCTCTATAAAGGGAATTGGTTCCGCTGTGGATATATGTGTACCTGGACTGGGTTGTATCGTGGAATATCATTAAACTTGATAAATGAGTTTAAAAAACAAATGATTTCAAAACCTTTGTTTCATGCTTCTTTTGATAAGGATTCTACTACTTCCCTGAGAAAACTATTTTCTTAATAAAATATGGATTTAAATGTGTCAGCACTCGAGTCGCAAGTATGATTCGCGATCGAGGGAAGCTTTATGTTAATTATGTATAAGAGTCAGCACTCGAGTCGCAGGTATGATTCGCCATCGAGGGAAGCTTTATGTTAATTATATATAAGAGTCAGCACTCGAGTCGTAGGTATGATTCACGATCGAGGGGAGCTTTATATTAAGTATGTATAAATGTGTCAGCACCCGAGTCACAGGTATGATTCGCGAGCGGGGGAAGCTTTATCATTAATTTGAAAGAATGCACTTATGTGACGGGCCGTTCGATCCTCGACAGTGCACATTTTATTTTTATTATTGGTTCGGGCCTAACGACCCTCGACATATATGCATATATATACATATATATATATATATATATATAT
>ML376209.1:33759-43821 GCA_005239525.1 Nicotiana knightiana | reverse complement strand
TGTGGCATATGAATATTATTTCTGAGAGCGAGTGAATTCTTTCTATCTTGAGTTCCTAAATATTCTTAAATTTTATTGTGTGAGGAAATAGCTCTTTGATTTGGTCAGGGCACATGATTCACGAAGGAAAGGTAATGTTGTTGACCTCTAAGTTAGAGTAGTTAGTGAATTGTGAATAAAGCATGGTATTTGTGAGTCGATTATTGAGGCGAGGATGTCACACCTTTGTGCTTGAAATGTTTTAAATATTCTTGGTATAACGTGTTAAGAGATTTGCTTAATAAGTTGTGTACATGAGTGTAGTTTGATTGCTCGAGGACGAGCAAAGGTTTAAGTGTGGGGTCTTGATGCGAGGCTAAAATGCATAGTTTAACATGTGATATTATACCGTACATTTGAGGTGCATTAATGATNCGGCCAAATCCGAGTTTTGACGAGTTTAAGTGTTTCCCGGTTGAAATAGAAGTCTCCTACATGGTTAGGGTTCGCCCTAAACATATAAATAGACACCAAACAACACAAATTGGGCAGACAGAAGGGATTCGAAGATATTAGAAGAGATTCGGACGGAAAGACATCAATTTGTACAGATTTTCTTCATTACTTTGTAGTTTAATTATGCAAGTTATTTTGGGTTTTATTCTTATGAACTTTTTTAGCTAATTTCTTCAATCTAGGGTTTTGGTAGAACCCGTTGAGGGATAAACTTATTGTGTTATTAATCTAGTTCCGATTGGTTGATTAATCTCTATTTGTTCAACTACGTTATTGTTGTAGTTAATTGAATGGCCATCAATTAACTGTTCCTATTTATTATGTAGCTACTTGAGAGAGAGTGAATATTTAGGTAGTTTTTTTAACAACATCACTACCGGAGTATAGACGAAAGTCATAACCGAGGGTTTAGAGGTTGGATTAGAGATAACGATACCTCGGGTGCAATCTAAAGTGAACTATATTGCAATAGAGAGTGCGTCTAGTAAATTATCATAATTACTTGAAAGATATAATTACTTGAGAGAGATTTATGGTAGATAGAGTGTTCATGATTGATAGAGACAACTAATCAAACTATAAGAAGTATCCGAGAAGGAAGTTCACCGACGGGGGAAACCATAACCTTAGACCTTTATCATAATTGTTTACAACACATTGTTAGTAATTGTTAGTTATTATTATTGTCAGTAGAATTAGTAAAACATCACCAATTTATATTAAAAAGTCTTGAGAGAATTGATTGAGTAAAAGTTGCGTATTCTAAAGACTTGCTTGATACGTAAATTCCCTGTGGGATCGACTCTGGGCATAATACCCCGGATTATATTTGCAACGCCCGCTTAGTCTTTTATTAGACATAGTTGAGCGTGATCAGTAAAGGATGAGCTTTATAAAAAGGATGAACTGGTAAGAACCCTGAAGGAGGACTTGACTAAGGTTAAGCATGAGCTAGACAGAACTTGTAAATGGAACAGGTCCTCTGATGCACTTTCATGGCTACAAAAACATCACAGTAGCAACAGAAGAGGACTTGGCTTTGGGAACTCTACACCTAAGTGGGATCCCAAAGGCAAGTACCTCACACTCCCTGAGAACAAGATTTGCACACACTGTGGTAATACTGGTCACTATAAAAGTGAATGCACTGCAAAAGAGAAGGCAAGTCAGAAGAACAAAAATTTTGTTCTAGGGAAAAATAGGCCGCCAAGTTGGGCTAAAAAGAATGTGATTTATCCTTCTGCCTATAGAAAGGGACCCAAACTAGTTTGGGTTCCTAAGACTAACCCCTGATTTCCTTTTGCAGGTTCAAGTGAAGGGGAGCAACCAAATATGGTACATGGATAGTGGATGCTCAAAGCACATGACAAGAAGCAAGTACCAATTCCTTTCACTTGAGAACCTCAAAGGAGGTAATGTCTCTTTTGGAAATGGGAAGAAAGGTGAGATCATTGGGGTTGATAAGAAACAATATGATGAAGATATTGGACTAAAAAGAAACTCAAATGATGAAGTCACAGTCAAGCCTGAAGCAGCATCACAGGATGGAACAGGTGATGGAACAAGTCCTTCCACCCAGGGCAATGTGATAGGGGGAACTGACTAGAGAGGAACCGATCCTGAAACCTCGAGGGAACCTGTCCATGAACATGTTCCATAGCAACAAAGTAATGAAGGAACATCAATGAGTAACTAGTTGGTTACGAAACCATGCAGATATCTTTACAAAAGCACTAAGTAGAGAGCATTTTGAAAGGAACATGTTACTATTAGGGATGATTAAGATCACTTAATTGAACCAGTTCAGAATGTAAATACATTGAAAAAAATGAAAACAAAGAAAAAATTTGGCTAGAAAAGTTTGAAACGGTTGTAAATAATCAGATTAACAATTGCTCAGTCTCGAACTGTAAAAAGTATACACTTATGCCATGTTTTGATATGACTCACTAATCACAAATGAATTTTTTTCTATCTTTGCAAATTGAGGCTTGATTAAGAGGATTCTAAAATGATGAACCTGGTTCATCGTGCTGGTTCATCTGAAAGGCGAGGTATGTGTTCTACACTCTGCACACTTTGAAATACCAACAATTAAATCATGAGCAGAACTCTACCCAAACTCAAAATCTTCAAAAGCCTATCCAATTGACTGTGAACCAGTTCCGTTTCAACAAGAATCCTCACCAAATTAAAATACCTAGATTATAGGGAAGCCTTAACCGTATATTCAAAACTAAAATTTCATTCAAGTCATCCCCTCCCTTACAGAACCATTCCCAAATTTCCGATGATTCTTTCAAGTCGGCGACTGAGGGGGAAGAAACTGGGTCTTTTGATTCTGAACAGGTAACTTTTGTACCATAACCTTCTTCTGAGGTCGCTGAAAACTTAGAAAATAGGTTCATACTGGTTGCGTCTGTGGTATATGTGGAAATGACTGAGATAAGAAGGAGAGGAGGTAAAAATAAAATAGAAAAGAAAAGGAGAGTGAGGGAGTACGGAGTAATGAGAAGGGGAAAAGGGAAGGAAGTGGTTGATTTTTCACCCACATCTGAATCTGTTAAAATGGCTATTTGTGGAGCTGATCCAGAAAAGGAGGAAGAAAGTAGCAAGAACGCAGGGGGAAGTGAGTTAGGAGAAACCGCTGAAGGGTTAGTAAATTTAGGAAAGCACACAGATGAACCTGGTTCATCTACTGAGGAAACCCTGGCGGATCTGCTGAAAATGTTAGGCGATAATTACAATCCAAAGAAGAAAAGAACTCCTAAAGCTCAAACGTCTGGAACATCAAGATAAAGTAAGAAAAGAAAAGCCGATCCTTCTGAGACTTCTAATATTTCTCTTCCAAAAGGAAGAACTACAAGGATCAAGGTAAAGCAAAGTGAGGACGAGTTGAAGCGAGCTTTAGAGGAGAGTAAGAAGAAAAGAGTGGAAAAAGGGAAAGAAAAGGTTGTTGAGCCTATTGAGGCTGTTGAAGAAGGAAATAGTTTTGAAGATTGACAAAGGAACCCCGAGATGAACCAGGTCCATCATAGGTGACATAGACCAACAGAGTCAAAGGCACATGAGAAGCACATGCATGAGATAAATGTATTCTGGTAAAATTGAGATATGTTCTGATAGAAAAGATTGCAAAAACAAAATTGGAGAAGGACTCCTTATTCAATAAGAATAGAATCTAAGATAAGGAAGGATTTAGGAGTTGAGTTTGACTAGAACTCTTTCACCAAGGAAGAGTAGCATTAGGATTCTAGTTAATTCCTTATCTACTAAATCCTATATATATTGCAGATTGTTCTTATTGTATACAGATGCACAAAAACAAAAATTTATCAAGAATTGAGAGCAAAATTCGTGAAGAAATTTTGCAAGCAGTTCGAGCCAAATTGGAGAGTGCGAATCTGGAGCTACTTGAACCAGCTAGAAGAACCAGTTCCATCTGTTGTCTTTTAGTCTAGTTTATTTGTAGTAGGTGATTACAAATTGTACCTTTCAGCTTTATCTAGAAGCAATTGTAATAGGTACTGAGTGTTCAAGTTATAGTTAACTTGAAGTTTGTCGCAAATAGCTAGAGGCTAGTTTGCCACAAAGGGTTAGAGTTAATCCTTAGGTTTACAACAGAGTTTATTTGTAAATGTTGTTTGGCTCATTGTTGTAGTGAAATGTTTGGAGAAAATCCTACTGAGTAGTAGGTCGTGGTTTTTCACCTTTTGAGCCAGTTTTTTTCCACGTAAAAAATCTCTGTGTTCTTTAATTTTATTCATTTATTATTCCGCAACAGTACGAGTTGGAACACATAGAACCGGGTCCTTCTATAATGACAGCACTCGATAATCGGACACCACACAAATCACCCCCCTCTTGTGTGGTATTGACGTATAAAACATCAAATATGGATGAGATTATTGAGATGGCTCCAACTATCAAATGCTCAAACAAATTCTTGGCAACAATTGTTTACATGACTGCGTATCCACTCCAAGGAAAGTCACTGAAGGCAAGAATACTTAAGATGAAATTCATAGAATATACCTATGCGATAGAATTTTTTTAAGGCCAAACAAGGAATGTGGGACAACTTGCTATGGATTTAGAGCTCAAGGGGGGAGTGAGGACAAGGATGCAGCAACTTCATTTCTGATACTAATTAACTATATATAGACCAGTTGTATAGGAAGTACTATGTTGACTTATGTACTGCAAATAGTATAGGTACAGAGATAGGAATGTATATGGAATCTGGCAAGTCGAAAATGACTTAACTGATTTGTAATAACTGTTCTTGGTGATTAATGAAATATTCAAATTACCAAAAAAAAAATCTAGATATAAAATCCTTAGGTGAATTAAGTTTTTAAATATTAGGAATTTTCATATAGTTCAAATAAGGAAAGATTTAATAACTAAAATTTTAGTTGATTTGAAAGTCATAAATATTAGAAAAATAATTAACTTTTATAATTTTAGAAAAATAATTAAATTATAATTTTATACAATAGGAAACTTATTTTTAAAAGGTAAAAAAGGCGAACGGTATTTCGATAAGTCCTTCGTGCTTTTAATACATAAGCATATATATATATATATATATATATATATATATATATATATATCTTTCTCAGTACGTCTCCTCGTACTAATGTTCTAGGTAGTCTTAGTCTTGTTTCGCTTCATGAACCTTCGTCTTCACTTGTGACAAAATGGCAGCCATAAACGGATTTGATAAGCCTTTAATGGTTACCGTTTGAACCGGACTACCTGTATCTCCATCTGATACAGTGGATTTTATTACATTCATTGAGGAATGCACACCCTTCTCATCCATTTTATTTATGATGCACTGCGAAAGTTCCCGACTTCATTTCTCGGAATGCAACTCCTGGTAATTTATTGGATAATATTTTACCCAATTCTTCATCAAAATAAAATGGATGAGAAGGGTGTGCATTCTGCAATGAATGCAATAAAATTCACTATATCAAATGGAGATACAGCTTGTCCGATTTATCCTTTATGAAGTTTCTTGAATAATTTACTATTCTTAGAAACCTTTGTAATTTTTTGATATTATCTAGTTTATCTGGCATTTCTAAGGATTTCTTAGCTATATGGGGTTGTAATTTTATTTTTCCATCCCCTAAAACTACTCCTAAGAAATTAATGTAATTCTTACATAGTTTCATCTTCTTTTTACTAATTATTATTTCGCTATCCATGACACTACTAAAAATTCGGGGGAAAACGATCACAATAAGCGATCAAAGTTGGTCCCTAAACAGTGAAAAGCGACCAAAATGTATCCAAACAGGCTTGGTCGCTATTTTGTCGGTCCCTTTACCGTAGAGACCAAAGTTGGTCGCTAATTTGGTCTCTATGATAAATTAGCGACCAACTTTGGTCTCTATGTTAAATTGACCAAATATTCCGGGTATCAAAAAAACAGACCAACTTTGGTCGCTATATTATTTTAATAATATAAATTTAGCGACCAAAGTTGGTCTCTATATTTAAATTACAATATTTATTTATTTATTATTATACAAAATATAGCGACCAACTTTGGTCTGTAAAATAAAATATAATATTTTAAAATCTGGAAAATAGCGACCAAAGTTGGTCGCTATTTTATCAATTTATTTTAAATAAAAGCGACCACAATCGGTCACTAAATTCCAGGAAAAATATTTTTTTTAATAACATAGCGACCAACTTTGGTCGCTTTTCTTGGTTTTATTTTGACAGAAACTGCCTATTTTGGCAGCCACACCACCTGCCAGCATACCAAATCCTATTACAATAATAACAACAACAACAACAACAACAACAACAACAATACTAACACAACAATAATATGAACTAACAACACAACAACAACATTAAAACCAATATGAAAACCAACATTAAAACCAACAACGTATAAAGTTCAATAAAACTAACACATTTAACTAATAAAACTAAGTTAACACTTATTACAAGCCCATTCCAAAACGGACCAAAGTTCTATTGTCTAGTTCAAATTAAATAAAAGTACTCAATGACTGTTTCATTCTATATCATTATCATCACCGTCTGATGAATCCGACGAGAAGAACGATCACGGGGAGGACGGGAGGAACTAACACGGGGAAGACGAAAGAAGAACGCTCACGTTCAAGTTAAGCCTCTAGCGATGGCTCGCGAGACCGGGGAATCGGAAAAGCTCCAGAAGCTAGGAGAGATTTAAGCTGAGCTTGCATACCTTCGTGCTGAGCTTGCATGCCTTGGTACTGAGCTTGCATGCTAACGTACTGAACATCTCTAAGACTTTCTCTTTCCTTGGATGCTTCTAGCTCTCTTGTGAGCTTTGTCAAAGTATCCCGCATAGTGGAGAGGCTCTCCCCATCAAGTTGCTCGGCTTGCGAGGAAATTCCTATTCCTTGCATTCCACAGTGATAGCGGTGGAAATTAGGAAGCCCGTATACCTTCCTATATTTTGCACCGCCAGCCGCCTGCATCCATAGTCTTTCTGCATCCTCCTCCGAAATATGGATTGGCTCGCCCAACTCATTAGGTGGCTAACTGCGTATGAAATCCTCCATGTCAACTTTGAAGCGATCCTATAAGAAAATTTTTATTTAATTAGTATTTGAAAGATTATATTAGAGTATATCAAAATACTTAATGAAAAGAGAAAACTTACATGTACAGTCGATGATCGGTCGTCGACCCACCTTTCTGGATCAGTCTCTTTCTTTTTCTTGACAATATGAGTCTCCTTGAATAACTCATCTTGCTTCATTGGACGACCCAGCTTCTTTTCCTGAAAATTCATAAATTATAGTTAATAAACAGAATAGATATACTTTAAAGATTAAAATAAATGAACTTCAGCTCAAGTTTTGTCTTTGTAACTAGGGAACTTCAGCATACGGGGCTGAAGTTCCCCAGTTATACAGACAACAACTTCAGCATACGGGGCTGAAGTTCCCCAGTTACACTGGGGGACTTCAGCTCTAGAACTGAAATTTTGTCTTTGTAACTGGGGAACTTCAGCATACGGGGCTGAAGTTCCCCAGTTATAAAAACAAAACTTCAACATAATGGGGCTAAAGTTCCCCAGTTTACAAAGACAAAACTTCAGCTCTAGAGCTGAAGTTTTGTCTTTGTAATTGTCTTTATAACTTGGGAACTTCAGCTCTAAAGCTGAAGTTTGTAACTAGGAAACTTCAGCTCTAGAGTTGAAGTTTTGTCTTTGTAACTGGGGAACTTCAGCATACGGGGCTGAAGTTCTCCAGTTATAAAAACAAAAACTTCAGCTTACGGGGCTGAAGTTCCTCCAGTTACACTGTGGAACTTCAGCTCAAGTTTTGTCTTTGTAACCGGGGCTGAAGTTCCCCAGTTATAAAGACAAAAACTTCAGCATATGGGGCTGAAGTTCCCCAGTTATAAAGATAAAACTTCAGCATAATGGGGCTAAAGCTCCCCAGTTTACAAAGACAAAACCTCAGCTCCATAGCTGAAGTTTTGTCTTTGTAATTGTCTTTATAACTTGGGAACTTCAGCTCTAAAGCTGAAGTTTGTAACTGGGAAACTTCAGCTCTAGAGTTGAAGTTTTGTCTTTGTAACTGGGGAACTTCAGCATAAGGGGCTGAAGTTCTCCAGTTATAAAAACAAAAACTTCAGCATACGGGGTTGAAGTTCCTCCAATTACACTGGGGAACTTCAGCTCAAGTTTTGTCTTTGTAACTGGGGAACTTCAGCATACGGGGCTGAAGTTCTCCAGTTATAAAAACAAAAACTTCAGCATACGGGGCTGAAGTTCCTCCAGTTACACTGGGGAACTTCAGCTCAAGTTTTGTCTTTGTAACTGGGGAACTTCAGCATACGGGGCTGAAGTTCCCCAGTTATAAAGACAAAAATTTCAGCATACGGGGCTGAAGTTCCCCAGTTACACTGGGGGACTTCAGCTCTAGAGCTGAAGTTTTGACTTTGTAACTGGGGAGCTTCAGCATACGGGGCTGAAGTTACCCAGTTATAAAGACAAAACTTCAGCATAATGGGGCTGAAGTTCCCTAGTTTACAAAGACAAAACTTCAGCTCTAGAGAACTTCAGTCATATATATAACACGCTTTGTTGTACACTTTTAACTACATATATAGCATGTAGAATATACGTACCAATCTTCTTTTTATAGTCCCTTGGCTGATCGCACCTCCAGTGTGCAAGGAGCCTCCCTTCTCGGATGCGCGAGCTTTCTTTCCTTTTTCGCTCTTCTTTAAGAACTCCACGGTAAGCCACTGCCTTTTCAAATCCCTCCAGAAATCATCAAGCAACCAGTTAGGCTTCTGGTTGTACAGTCTAGCGTTGGAGAAACTATGCGACAACCGCTTCCGAGCCTTAAGATTAAAATTACGCGCCACCTCCGCGCTATAGCGGTGTTCCCATACACACTTGCTCTGTATTTCAAAAGTTAAATATTGTATGAAAATATCATAAATATAAATAATTATAAAGCTTAAAAGAAAATTTATACCTTAAATTCATTGAAAATTTGCTCCTTCAGCGAGAATGGGAATTCACTCCAACTCGTATAAGGGGCATCATAAAGCTTTCTGGTGGCGTTGGTAATTATCCTCGTAGTAGTGTTACTCAGGATGAACCTGCAATTTAACAAAAAAAATACATTAATATATTAGTAGTAACTGTACAAAATAATAAACGTAAAAAAATCAAGTTGCTTTTACCAATCACCCTCAAAGACTATGATGATCCTGCCATACTTATCCTTATGCACCTCCTCTTCATCATCAGCATCATCGTCGGGAGCAGGTACATTAGATGCATGTGTGGAAGGTGTAGGGGGTCAGAGCTAGTATCTCGCAGGCGAAGGCCTATAAGAGATGGAGTCGATGAGGAAGATGGTTGTGATCCCTGTGACTGCGGCATCGCGGGATCGACCGAAAGCTGCTGTGATACTGATGCCTCTGACCCCCGTGGCTGTGGCACTAGTGTCTATGACCCACGTGGTTGTGACCCCCGTGGCTGTGACCGGGATGGATGTGAGCCATGTGCTCGTGAGGCTGTTGGACTGTATGTTGGACGCACAGTCCTAGGGCCCTGTGTTGAAAGACCCGGTGTCTGCACAAAGATGTAGCGGGGCTAGTGATACTGTGGCGCCTCATAATATCCATCAGGTGGAGGATAAGACATAGGCGGCGCCTGTGAAGAGGGTGGAAAAGAGGGAGGATAAGAGGGAAGAGTATCTTCTACTCTCCTCTTTCCCTTCTTAGCCTTTCCTTTACCTCGAGAACCCATAGGGTCATCGTTACCTCGACCCTTGCTTGTCATCTGCATAAGATAATACATATTTATATTGAAACATATAATAAAATAGCTATAAAATGAGAAGTAGTAAAGAAACCAACTTTTTAAAGCTCATCGACATATTGTTCCTCGTCCGAGGATTCTTCTTCCGAACTAGTTTGTGCTTCATCAGTTGATTCTTCTTCAACATTTTCTATTATTGTTACTTCATCTATGTCAACTTCTTCCAATATGTGTGCAGGATGTTCCAAATCATTTTC
>ML376209.1:6487-32709 GCA_005239525.1 Nicotiana knightiana | reverse complement strand
GATCATACTCCCTCGTATGATTAACCTCAATTATGTTGTATTGGTTGTGTACTCTTGTACCTCTTGTTGGATGTGGGTCAAACCACTTGCATCTAAAGAGTATCAATTTCTTATATGGATAACCAGTATATTCTAGTTCAATTATTTCTTTGAGCACACCATAATAATCAATATCTCCAACCTGGTTGTCATCACCTCCTTGAACCCACACCCCGTTGTTGTTGCTATTTTTATTTTTAGAGCAATGCTCTGTATGAAACTTGTAACCATTCACAACGTACTCAGACATTTTTCTGACCTGAATCCCAGGTCCCCAAGATATATCTTTCAAAAATTGATTTACACCATTATTTGGTTCATTTATCTACATATTGTTAAAAATAAATTCATAAAGTTAGCGTAACTTCCAAACACTGTTTACCTACATAGTGTTAGAATATTATATGGATAAACTTACAACTTGTTTGAACCACGTATCAAATCTCGTATATACAGCATCTTGGCCAAATTGACACACGAAGTGACTGTGACACATCAAATATTTTTAGTAGTTGCATTGAGATGAATCAAATTAAATTTAATTACTTGATAACTACTAAATCAATACTTACTTCAGAGACGGTGTAACTTCGGGGCAATTTAGTAACACATGAAGTGTAGCTGACTTGTACTCCATATCACTCAAACTTCTCTTTCTAACATCCTTAGAACATCGGCCTGGTTGATTGAATATGGACATAGGCGGATATAATGGATCATTCACACATTGGACCGTGTTCCTATTGGGCCTATTCCTAGCACATCTCACCTTACTCTCAAAATAATAAGAGCAAAAATGAGAAGTTTCCTTTGCAAGATAAGCTTCGCATATAGATCCTTCTATCCTATTCCTCTGCTTAACAAATTGTTTGCATTTGCCAATTGTCCTACATAATTTCAGGTTAGCCAAGAACATTCTAATAACACAGAAATTTACATGAAACTTATAATATTACCTCTCAAAGGGATACATCCATCTGCATTGAACAGGCCCTCCAAGTCTTGCCTCGTGTACAAGGTGGATGGGAAGGTGTTCCATCACATCAAAAAAACCACATGGAAATATCTTTTCCAGCTTCGTAGATGTAACATGAATGTTCTGATCATCCGGATTAGGTTTTCCTCCCTTAATGTGGAAGAACACAAGTCCTTAAAAAATAAACTAATCTCTGTGATGGGTTTCCAGATTCTTTCAGGCAAACCACAAAATGCAATAGGCACTAAGGTCTCCATGAAAACATGACAGTCATGACTTTTCAAATGGCTCAACTTCCCTACCTCCATATCAACTTTTTTTCCAAGATTCGACGCATAACCCTCAGGCATATTCAATTTCGTTACCCAATCACAAATTTGCCGTCTTTCTTCCAAAGTGAATGTGTAACTTGCTTTGGGCTTGAATATCTTACCATTGTTTGCTGTTTGCAAGTATAATTCAGGGCGCCTGCAATATTCTTGTAAGTCCATTCTAGCCTTTGGGTTATCCTTTGTCTTACCTTTAACATCCATCACTGTGTTGAACAAATTGTCAAAATAATTCTTCTCTATATGCATGACATCAATGTTATGACGGAGAAGACTATCCTTCCAATAAGGCAACTCCTAAAATATACTATGTTTCGTCCAATTATGACGATGTCCGTATTCGGGGAATTTATAAGGTGGAACATCAGTAACTTTACTGAAGTGCTGGACCTTCTCCCAAATTTCCTCACATGATAGTATCGGAGGTGGAGAATCAAGCTCCACTGTATTTTTTTGAATGCATTTCTCATCCTTCTGAACTCATGATCATGAGGCAAGAATCGACGATAATAGTCAAACCATGATTGCTTTTGGCGATGTTTCAAAGTGAACGCTTTAGTATGTTCCATGCAGTACGGACAAGCTAGCCTACCAGCAGTCATCCACCCAGACAACATTCCATACGCAGGAAAATCGTTAATTGTCCACATTAAATTAGCACGCAAATTGAAATTCTGCTTGGTTGATATGTCATATGTTTCAACACCATCATACCACAATTCTTTCAACTCATCAATCAAAGGTTGCAAATATACATCAATCAAACTTTTCGGATTACGTGGACCGGGGATAATACAATTTAAGAATATATATGGACTAGTCATGCACAACTCGGGTGGTAGATTATAAGGTGTAAGAAAGACAGGCAAGCATGAATATGGTGTCGCAGATACAGAAAAAGGCGTGAAGCCATCGGCACACAAACCCAACCAAATGTTCCTTGGTTCACTAGCAAAATCTGGATATGTCCTATCAAAGTGCTTCCAAGCTTCTCCATCTGAAGGATGACACATAACATCTGGTGGTCTTCTATTTTCAAAGTTCCATCTCATATGAGAAGTAGAACTTTCTGATGCATATAACTTCTTTAACTTAGGTATAAGAGGTAAATAATGCATTGTCTTGATAGCGACCATTTTTCCCCTGGAAAGCCTCTTGAAACGAGGCTTGTGGCAAAATTTACAACTGTCTAAATCTGCATTATCTTTATAATATAACATGCAACCACCTTCACAACAATCAATTCTCATTGACGAAAGTCCTAACTTAGAAACCAATCTCTTTGCCTTATAGAAATCATCAGGTAAGCTGATATCAGGGTCAACTAGTTCAGTCATAAGGTCAATGAAAGAGTCCATGGCTGCCTGAGAAATATTCCAATCAGATTTTATACTTAGTAATCTAACTGCAACAGACAACTCAGAGTGCGGACTTCCTTCCTTTAATGGATGACTAGCTTCCTCTAACTGTTTAAAAATGTTTTGCGTCATCATTAGGGGTTTGTTCAACGTTTTCAGTGGGCTTACTCCCAAATTTCATACCAAAAGCATCTGCAACCATATCGTGCATTCTAGAATCATAATTTGTATTCTCCACCGACCTACTACTTTCACCCACAACCATGTTATGAAATATCCCATTGCTACCATCGACCTCTCCATGATAAGTCTGCACGAAGTAATTCGCTATAAACCCCTTCCTATAAAGATGAACTTTAACTTCCTCCGGTTTTTCAAACCTCATACAGTCGCACTTAACACAAGGGCACCTAATTAATCCATCTTTTTGGTATGGTGGAAGTTCCATTGCATGTCTAACAAAGACCTCAACACCTTCTACAAATTCCTCCCGCAATCCCCGCCGATTAGGATAATTCCTATTGTACATCCAAGTACGATGTTCCATCTATACAAATAAAACAAGAACAAATTAATTTAGTTAATTCATATCCTAATCGTTTTTAGTTAATTAATTCATATCATAAAGGTTCAACTCATATCCTAAATTTTCAATTCATATCCTAAAGACAATACACAATTTAAATCTAACTAAACTAAATTCAACACTAATTAAACTAATTATTTAATAACNTAATTGATTACATTTATATTATTTAGATAGTATGATATTTAATTTTGATCAATGTTGACCTAAAAAGAGACCAACTTTGGTCTCTTTTTATACAAAAATCAAAATTAGCGACCAACTTTGGTCGCTAAGTATAAATCAGATTTATTTTATATTTTAAAATATTTAAAATAATAATATAATTGTTAAACGTTAGAACTGGGTCCCAGATTAGCGATCCAAATTGGTCTCTATCTGCTTCCCATTTATTAAGCGACCAACTTTGGTCGCTAACTTTAAATTATATTTATTTATATTTTATAATTTTTTTAAATAATAATATAACTAATAAAATTTTATATCTGGTCCCAGATTAGCGACCAAAGTTGGTCTTTATTTTCTTCCAGTACAATAAGCGACCACTTTGGTCACTAATATGAAATGTTATTTATTTAAAATTTATAATTTTTTAAAATAATAATATAATTATTAAAAATTTTATAACTGGGTCCCACTTTGGCGATCAAAGGTGGTCGCTAATTTTACTATTTCTTTGGCCAAGCAAGTCTGACTAGTCCGGTCAACATATTGACCACATTATCGACCAAATAGTTGGTCGCTAAGTTATTTACAATTTTTTTATTATTATTTTATCCAATTTAGCGACCAACTTTGGTCGCTTGTTTTGATAGACCAATTTTGGTCGCAAATATTT
Organism: Nicotiana knightiana; assembly: GCA_005239525.1. Classification (NCBI taxonomy): domain Eukaryota; kingdom Viridiplantae; phylum Streptophyta; class Magnoliopsida; order Solanales; family Solanaceae; genus Nicotiana; species Nicotiana knightiana. The sequence goes on along the minus strand of ML376209.1, from coordinate 28,583 downwards.
GGTCGCTTTTTGTCGGATTTCTAGTAGTGTGAATAGTCTGAAAACTATTTGTAGGTGTCCTAAATGTTCTTTAATATCTCTGTTAAATACTAATATGTCATCTAAATATACTAAACGAATCTCTTATATTCTCCAAATATGTTGTCCTTTATTTTTTTTTGAAAATAGGTGAAGAAAATACAATAGAACCCATACACGATGAAGAGCTAATGAACATAGAAAATTATGATGCAATGGTATGTAATGAAGTTAAAAATTAAATAAAATAAAGATACTTGTGAACGCCTATAAATTAAGTGTTCTATGAAGACGAAAGACACACTACAACAACCTAAGAATAATAACATATTCCCTTCCTCATCGATGTCAAAAACCAATTTCCACATTTCAAACCTTGTAATATAAACCCCTTTGTAAGATAAAAAAAATTCGAAGAATAAGTTTTCTAGTCCTTGAGTTACTGTAAGAGATGTCTTTTCGTTGTCTTTTCATTGCATTGTTGTGTCTGGTTAAGTCTTTACCAGTTACCGTTTAACCTACTTAGCTGGTCTGCTAAATTATTATATTTTCCTTTAATATGTTCAAATGTTAAGTTATAGATGGATAGAGTATCATTGAAGTTCAACCATCTTCTTGTACTGCTATATTTTTCATATATTTTTGTATGGAATTTAACTATAGCTTCAATTGGTTCTAATTAATATTTTTGGTTTATTTAATATATATATAGTCTGAAACTGTTTAGTCCATAAATTACAGCTGATATTTCCGCATCTACTAAGAAAGCCTTAGAAATACCAGATAAACTAGATAACATTAAAGAATTACAAAGGTTTATTGGAATAGTAAATTATGATGCACTTGTCCTTCTATAAATAAATACAATAATACAAGACCTACAGTAACTCAAGGACAATAATGCAAGACATATTCTGAAAATTTCACGTGAACCAGAGAAAAAAAAGATTCTTCAACCAAAATGAAGTCCAAAAATGAAGTCTGCAAATGCCTATAAATTAATTCTTCTATGAAGACGAGAGACACATATAAAAAACTTAGTGAACAAGAGAATAGAAAGATTTTTCAAGCAAAATGATGTCTGAAAGTGAAGTTCACAAATGCCTATAAATTAAGTATTCTATGAAGACGAGAGACATACTACAACAACCTAATAAATAAATATATCACAAATGCCTATAAATTAAGTATTCTATGAAGACGAGACACATACTAAAACAACCTAATAAAAAAATAAATAAATAAATATATATATATATATATATTCTTAAACAAAAAGAAATTGTTTTCTTTTCGTTTAAGCAGCGGTGGTAAAATTATTTTTAAAAAAATAGTTAATCACCCGTACTATCCACTAAAATGGGTTGAATAATGAATTTTTTAAAAACGGGTCAAATATGGATAAGAACCATATTATCCATTTAGAACATGGATAATCAATGAGTAACCAACAGATAACCAATGGGTCTAACTTTTACATTTGTAAAGCCTCAAATTGTGGGTTCCTGAAGTTAGGGAGACTAAGAATTCTCTCAAAAGTGATCATATGCAAGAAGTCATGGATAATATGGTACCCATATTATCCGCCGATTAACCCATTTTTTATCCGTATTAAATAGAAGAAATGGCGTGGGGTAGCCACAATTTAAGGTGGTATTTATTTTTTATCCAGCATTTTTAATGCTAAGTAAAAGTAGCCACTAGTCTATTAAAATTAATATGAATAGACAGTGTTACCTTTCCTGTAAAAATTGCGCGGGGCATCCTATTTGGTCGCCCCCATTTAACCTATATCCGCTTTTTCGTCTTTATAACTGGGGAACTTCACCCTCGTATGCTGAAGTTCCCCAGTTACAAAGACAAAACTTCAGCTCTAGAGCTGAAGTTCCCCAGTGTAACTTAGGGAACTTCAGCCCCGTGTGCTGAAGTTTTTGTCTTTATAACTGGGGAACTTCAGCCCCGTATGTTGAAGTTCCCTAGTTACAAAGACAAAAACTTCAGCTTTAGAGCTGAAGTTCCCCATTTACGAACTTCAGCTCTCTCAAGTTATAAAGACAACAACTTCAGCATACGGGCTGAAGTTCCCCAGTAACAAAGACAAAACTTCAGCTCTAGAGCTGAAGTTCCACAGAGTAACTGGGGGAACTTCAGCCCCGTATGCTGAAGTTCCCCAGTTACAAAGACAAAAACTTCAGCTCTAGAGCTGAAGTTCCACAGAGTAACTGGGGGAACTTCAGCCCCGTATGCTGAAGTTCCCCAGTTACAAAGACAAAAACTTCAGCTCTAGAGCTGAAGTTCCCCACTTACGAACTTCAGCTTTCCCAAGTTATAAAGACAACAATTTCAGCATACGGGGTTGAAGTTCCCCAGTTACAAGGACAAAAATTCAGGACAAAGATAATTGTGTTAAGGAAATGTAGTCCTGAAGTCTTGAAGTTAAGTTCAAAAGTTAAGGACCTGTAGTCCTGAAGTTTAGTTCACGGACTTGGATCTCAAAGTTAAGGACTGAAAACTATAAGTTAAGGACCTTGTCTTTAACTTTTTAACTTGAACTTTTAAGTTAAGGACTCAAACTATAAGTTAAGGACCTATTGTCCTTAACTTTTTAACTTGAAACTTAAAGTTAAGGACTGTTTGTCCTTAACTTTTTAACTTGAAACATGAAGTTAAGGATTGTTTGTCCTTAACTTTTGAACTTGAAACTTGAAGTTAAAGATTGTTTGTCCTTAACTTTTGAACTTGAAACTTGAAGTTAAGGACCGTCAAACATGCGCAAGGGTATTTTCAAACTTGCGCAAGGACCTTCTATCACGTTCAACCTCCTCCTTGAGAAGTTATAGCATAAGGGTATTTTCGTCCAGTCAAGTAAAAATTCATTAAACTAATGGCTAAAGAATAAATATATTTAAAACGTTGGTTTAAAATAAAGACAGCTTCTATTAGTGGCTATTTGTACACATCGCCCTATTAAATATGAGTCGGGTCGGATAATTTATTCATTTTTTATTACCCGTTTTCGACCCAAACCATATTCGACCCAACCTGTCCGTTTGCCACTCCTACGTTTAAGTATATAAAATAACATAATATTTTCTTTTCCAAAAAAATTTAAAATCTTCTCTCTCGTTGAGGAGAAAAAACCTTCCCAGCTACACCAGCCTTCCGCCAAGCACCAGTTCAATTTTACCGTTTAACATCAATCTTCCCATCGCCTTGTTGCTATTGTTACCACTGATTGTTCAACGACTTTATAACCATAACTTTCTCTCTTGTTTATTTTTCAGCTCCATTTCTTTCTTCTTCTTTTTTCAGAAAGTTTTGCCCTATTTCAACGTTGCACTATTTTGTATGTAATTATTAATTTAACAATTGATAAAAGAAAATTAATTTTTTTTTCTAGGAAGGCAATTCCTGCATATCTACTTGCAAAAACCTATTAAAAATGCAAATGTAAGTAGTGACTGATTTCAAAATATGAAAACTCATCGAAGACAATTATAAATGGATGATGTATTCTATACTAGTAAATTATTAAAGGAATTTAATAGGGCAAATATATAGACGGTTCCATGAACCATTGTTCCAGTTTTCATTTTGACACCTTAACTTAGCAATTTTTTTATTGAACGCTTTTAACTCTATTTTGATCTATACCATTTAAACACAACGCATGACCGGCCAAAGGGGTGTTATGTCCACACATGGTAAGCGCGTAAATATTATTAATATTTGCTTAGGTGGATATTCTAACGGTAAAAAAAAACCCACAAGTTAGACCCACTTTAAACACCCGATTTTCCAATTATTTCTCTAAAAAAAAGCCATAATTCCTCTTTCGTCTTCGTCCCCTTTCAAAGTCACCATTTTTCCTTTCAACTGAAACTTAGGTGCCGAAGCTTGAATCTTTATCTGATTGCTTCCTCGTCTTTCTCTAAAAAAAAGCCATAATTCTTCTTTTGTGCTGGTGGTGTTGTTTTTCTAGATTTGGCTTTGCTGATGTTGGTGGTTTGAAGAACAATGTAGTAGTTTATGATACGCTGGTGATAATGGTATTGTAGTTACTGATATTAGTTCAAGAACAATGTAGTATGTTGGAAGTGTGTACTAGAAATTTGGCCTTTTGTTAATGTACACTATTTTGTTATGAATGAAATGGCAATAACCAATTTTTTTATGCAAATTTAAGTTCAGCTGCACTTCCATATTGTTTTATGAATGAAATGCAAATTCATATTCATGAACTGAAAATATAACTGCCCAAACATATTCATGAATTGAAAACATAACTGCCCAAACATTCCATTGCACAATGTGATGAACTAGCATTACATCGAAGCGCAAAAATAGAGCATTGTTTTGGCCAAATTACAAAAATATAGTATTGTTTTCCCAAACAAATAACTGCACAAACTAGTAAACTCTAACAGAGCATAATGTATCAAATAGAGCATAACAACCCAAACAAAAAACTGGCAGTGACATATTAGATAACATAAGAAAAAGTTGGTATGTTTCACAGTGTAGATGCAGCTGAACTTGTTTGACTTGAAGGGCCTATTTTCCTTACTACACTCATCTGCTGAAGTTGTGACCTTGTCACTGCATTTCTTCCTTTAAACTTCAATCCGGGGGACTTAAATCCAATGTCTATGATAGTTGCAGATGTATCCTATATGTTAGTTTCTTATAATTTGCCACTGTGGATTTAATGCGCCACTGATTATATTATGGTCACCTGCAAACCCAGTTCGTCGATTTTATGATTGTAAATTGGTAAGTCGATCGTATTGTTTTTCTTATACCCTTGAATTTCTTAAAAAAGAAATTTGTTTTTAATTTTTTTGGCCACATTTCTTTTTTGATTTTGTAGGGTCGAGGTGGCTGCAAATACTTCAGATGGAATGATGATGAAATGCCTGATCAAGCTAAGCGGGTTAAACGGGGTCTGTTGAAGAGAGTCAAAAGAACTGAGAAAACAGGTGTGCGGTTGAAGTGGTTATTTATTGTGCTGGTGGTGTTGTTTCTATAGATTTGGCTTTGCTGATGCTGGTGGTTGGAAGAACAATGTAGTATTTTATGATACGCTGGTGATAATGATATTGTAGTTACTGATATTAGTTCAAGAATAATGTAGTATGTTGGAAGTGTGTACTAGAAATTTGGCCTTTTGTTAATGTAAACTATCTTGTTATGAATGAAATGGAAATAACCAATTTTTTTATGAAATTTAAGCTCAGCTGCACTTCCATATGTCTTATGAATGAAATACAAATTCATATTCATGAACTGAAAACATAACTGCCCAAACATATTCATGAATTAAAAACATAACTGCCCAAACATTCAATTGCATAATGTGATGAACTAGCATTACATCGAAGCAAAAAAACAGAGCATTGTTTTGGCCAAATTACAAAAATATAGTATTATTTTCCCAAACAAATAACTGCACAAACTAGTAAACTCTAACAGAGCATAATGTATCAAATAAAGCATAACAACCCAAACAAAAAACTGGCAGTGACATATTAGATAACATAAGAAAAAGTTGGTATGTTTTACAGTGTAGATGCAGCTGAACTTGTTTGACTTGAAGGGCCTATTTTCCTTACTAAACTCATCTGCTGAAGTTGTGACCTTGTCACCGCATTTATTCTTTTAAACTTCAATCCGGGGGACTTAAATCCAATGTCTATGTTAGTTGCAGATGTATCCTTGAATATCCCAGCTGATATGACTCTCTCAGATGATATACCATGTTGTAAAATACAATGAATTAACAAAACAGAACAATTCCAGCCCACAAAGCTGCATTACAATAAACTAGATAACCTTACATTCAGGATAGTAGTTCCAGTTATAGTGTCAGTGAAAATATCAAAACCAGTATGCCTTGCCCTTTTATGTCTAATGGTTGTTGCATTAGCCGAGTCTCTTTCTAGTGTAGTTCCTCTTCCTTTTCCCCTGCCTAGCCAAGGCCTCATATAGAATGAGATGTTGAAGGTTGTTTGGTAGTAGAGCTTCCTGTAGTAGATGCAAATACACCCTTACTAATGCCAAGTGTAGTTCCTTTTCCTTTTTCCCTGCCTAGTCCAGGGCCTTGTCCTCTTCCCCTACCAAGCTCAGTTGATTGATTGTTTCTTTGTCTTTTGACAACACTTGTATCCTCACATATAGATAATGGATTGTTGTGTTTAGATGGTATTTCCTGAGATGATCCTAGTGGAGGTGGTGACATATTTTGACTTTGTTGAGTAGTACTTCTTGGAACATTCTGACAGAAGTAAAAGAAAAGAATATCATAATTGCAAAAAAAAAAATAATGTAAAAGACAGAATTACAAATATTGGAACTAACAATGTTCATGCATCCAGATTTGTTGTGGCCTGTTTGTTGGCAGTTTGAACAAGTCATCTTTACCCCTTTCTTTGATAGTTTACCATGCTTTTTCCTTGGCTCATCCTTGGATTTTCTCCTACATCTCTTTGGTTTACCTGGCATAGGTTTAGGTTCCGGAGGCTCTATACATGGATTTTGTTGAATCTGGCCACATCCTCATGTTGGGAGTTGGTTGAATGAAATGCTGGCAAGCTTTAAGGAAAACTTCCTTCATATACCAGTGAGCAACATAATCATCTGGGTCTATTTCTCTATCGTAGAATGCACTTATTGTATGGTGACATGGAATGCCTCTCAACATCCATGATCTACAAGTATATGTCATGGTCCTAAAATCAACAATGAATTTGTACACACCTTCACCAACTTCAAACCCATGTTATGCATTCCACATAACCTTACACCTCCTAGAAAGGGCTTTATTCTCTTCCAATATCATCCTAGCCATTGGTGCAATGTCAGTAACCCAAGTCTCACCAAACTTCCTCATTTATATGGTCCTATTCATGATTTTGTGTCTAATTCTTCCGACATAGTTATAACAGACTGGTGCCTAGTACCTACTTTCTTGGACATTTATATCCTCTGGAACAGTAGATATTGCCCTAGCCTCTTTATTTAATGTAGTTTCACTTGGTTCAACAACTTATGGCCCACATAAGGCCACATGAGACAGTCTCATCAACCAACAAAGGTTCATTAAGGACAAGCTTAATAAATAAATCTAAATGATCAAAATGCTTAAGGTCACAAACTATATTATACAGTTATTCAGCATTTTCAATCAAGACAAAGTCATTAGATTTTGGATTAAATAAATAGAAACCCTCTACCTCAGCATACCCCATATCCTTTTGTGTAGGACAGAAGCTCAAAATGAGAAAAGTGGTTCTTGTCTATCATGTAACCATCCTCATCCTTCTCTCCTACATATCTCGGGTGAGGATTCTTGACAATATGTCCACCATGGTGAAAATCAACAAGAATATATTCGTCTGTAGACATGTCTAGATTTACCACTGTATTGAAAAACTAAAAACGAAACAGAGGATGTCAGTAGATTTTCCGACCCAAAATTATAAAAAAATAAAACCTAATTTTCACAAATTCCAACAAACTAAATTACAACAACCAAAAACAACTATGTTTTCAGTAAATAAAAGCTTACCACAAAGGAAATCTTCGATTGAAATAGCATAAGCCGCGAAGCTCCAGTCACGACCAGCTCTATTTATGACCAACTCCATTCACCACCACAGTAAAAAAAAAGCAAATAATTACCCGTTTAAGTAATATAATAGACCAAGTTGTTGACAGGCAGTTGAATCTAACTCAAAACCGATGAAAATTCTACCGGGAATCGGTCTCAATGTAGTTTATTAGGGTTTTTTAGGCTAAAGAGAGAGGATTTTGGTTGCAAGATCGATTAAGTGAGGCGAGGTAAAATGTGGGTAAGGTAAAAAAGGGGGTTTTATCCGACCTGGATAAATAAACACGTGTCAGACTATTATTGTCATGTTATTCCATGCGGGAAGCGTTTAAAAACACGCACTTAAGTTTCTACAGCCCGGTCATGCGTTGTGTTTAAATGGTATAGACCAAAATAGAGTTAAAGTGTCCAATAAAAAAATCACAAAGTTAAGGTGTCAAAATGAAAACTAAAGCCAAGTTTAAGAGGCCGTACAGATATTTGGCCAAATATTATTAGATAATAGTGTCATATAAAAGAAAGTCAATCTTTACTAACCAAATATTTAGTAATGATATTGCCATGAACTATTACAATGGATAAATAACCTACTTCAACTAGTAAAATGGCACTAACAGTGCGATTGATATCAAGGCAATATCACTCTTTACCAACTTATGATTCATTCCTCCAGTGTCTCCTTTTTGCTATAAAGAAACATGAAGGAGGGTGACGATGGAACAAGAGGTAGCAAACAATTGATATGAAGTGCTAGCTGATTTTTCTTTTGTTGATAACAATAGCTAATACTACCAATTGCGAAATATTATGCACAAATCTGAACTTTCGGGATGATTGGCCAAATGGGCCGTTGAAATCAATGGGTACGACATTGAGTATCGACCCGAACAGCCATCAAATCTCAAATTTTGACAGATTTTGTGATCGGTTATTGATACTCAATTTTGCCCTCATATATTTTTCAAATAATATAAATACTTTTAAAATATTATTTTTTGCATTATTATTTAATTTACAAGATTTACACGAGCATTTCTTATAATTTGCCACTGTGAATTTAATGTGCCACTGACTATATTATGGTCACCTGCAAACCCAGCTCATCGATTTTATGATTGTAAATTGGTAAGTTGATCGTATTGTTTTTCTTATACCCTTGAATTTCTTAAAAAAGAAATTTGTTTTTAATTTTTTTGGCCACATTTCTTTTTTAATTTTGTAGGGTCGAGGTGGCTGCAAATACTCCAGATGGCATGATGATGAAATGCCTGATCAAGCTAAGCGGGTTAAACGGGGTCTGTTGAAGAGAGTCAAAAGAACTGAGAAAACAGGTGTGCGGTTGAAGTGGTTATTTATTGTGCTGGTAGTTGTTTCTATAGATTTGGCTTTGCTGATGCTGGTGGTTTGAAGAACAATGTAGTATTTTATGATACGTTGGTGATAATGGTATTGTAGTTACTGATATTAGTTCAAGAACAATGTAGTATGTTGGAAGTGTGTACTAGAAATTTGGCCTTTTGTTAATGTACACTATCTTGTTATGAATGAAATGGAAATAACCAATTTTTTTATGCAAATTTAAGTTCAGTTGCACTTCCATATAGTTTTATGAATGAAATGCAAATTCATATTCATGAACTGAAAACATAACTGCCCAAACATATTCATGAATTGAAAACACAACTGCCCAAACATTCAATTGCATAATGTGATGTACTAGCAGTACATCGAAGCGCAAAAACAGCGCATTGTTTGGCCAAATTACAAAAATATAGTATTGTTTTCCCAAACAATTAACTGCACAAACTAGATAAAATCTAACAGAGCATAATGTATCAAATAGGGCATTACAACCCAAACAAAAAACTGGCAGTGACATATTAGATAACATAAGAAAAAGTTGGTCTGCTTTACAGTGTAGATGCAGTTGAACTTGTTTGACTTGAAGGGCCTATTTTCCTTACTACACTCATCTGCTGAAGTTGTGACCTTGTCATTGCATTTCTTCCTTTAAACTTCAATCCGGGGGACTTAAATCCAATGTCTACGTTAGTTGCAGATGTATCCTTGAATATCCCAGTTGATATGACTCTCTCAGATGATATACCATGTTGTAAAATACAATGAATTAGCAAAGCATAACAATTCCAGCCCACAAAGCTGCATTACAATAAACTAGATAACCTTACATTCAGGATAGTAGTTCCAGTTATAGTGTCAGTGAAAATCTCAAAACCAGTATGCCTTGCCCTTTTATGTCTAATGGTTGTTGCATTAGTCGAGTCTCTTTCTAGTGTAGTTCCTCTTCCTTTTCCCCTCCCTAGTCCAAGGCCTCATATAGATTGAGATGTCGAAGGTTGTTTGGTAGTAGAGGTTCCTATAGCAGATGCAAATACACCCCTACCAATGCCAAGTGTAGTTCCTTTTCCTTTTCCCCTGCCTAGTACAGGGCCTTGTCCTCTTCCCCTACCAAGCTCAGTTGATTGATTGTTTCTTTATCTTTTGACAACACTTGTATCCTCACATATAGATAATGGATTGCTTTGTTTAGATGGTATTTCCTGAGATGATCCTAGTGGAGGTGGTGACATATTTTGACTTTGTTGAGTAGTACTTCTTGGAACATTCTGACAGAAGTAAAAGAAAAGAATATCATAATTGCAAAAAAAAAAAAAAGAATGTAAAAGACAGAATTACAAATATTAGAACTTACCATGTTCATGCATCCAGATTTGTTGTGGCCTGTTTGTTGGCAGTTTGAACAAGTCATCTTTACCTCTTTCTTTGATAGTTTACCATACTTTTTCCTTGGCTCATCCTTGGATTTTCTCCTACATCTCTTTGGTTTACCTGGCATAGGTTTAGGTTCCGGAGGCTCTATACATGGATTTTGTTGAATCTGGCCACATCCTCATGTTGGGAATTGGTTGAATGAAATGCTGGCAAGCTTTAAGAAAAATTTCCTTCATATACCAGTGAGCAACATAATCATCTAGGTCCATTTCTCTATCGTAGAATGCACTTATTGTATGGTGACATGGAATGCCTCTCAACATCCATGATCTACAAGTATATGTCATGTCCTGAAATCAACAATGAATTTGTACACACCTTCATCAACTTCAAACCCATGTTATGCATTCCACATAACCTTACACCTCCTAGAAATGTCTTTATTCTCTTCCAATATCATCCTAGTCATTGGTGCAATGTCAGTAACCCAAGTCTCACCAAACTTCCTCATTTTAATGGTCCTATTCATGATTTTGTGTCTAATTCTTCCGACATAGTTATAATAGACCGGTGCCTAGGACCTACTTTCTTGGACATTTATATCCTCTGGAACAGTAGATGTTGCCCTAGCCTCTTTATTTAATGTATTTCCACTTGGTTCAACAACTTATGGCCCACATAAGGCCACATGAGACAGTCTCATCAACCAACAAAGGCTCATTAACGACATGCTTAATAAATAAATCTAAATGATCAAGATGCTTAAGGTCACAAACTATATTATACAGTTGTTCATCATTTTCAATCAAGACAAAGTTAGATTTTGGATTAAATAAATAGGAACCCTCTACCTCAGCATACCTCATATCTTTTTGTGTAGGACAGAAGCTCAAAATGAGAAAAGTGGTTCTTGTCTATCATGTAACCATCCTCACCCTTCTCTCCTACATATCTCGGGTGAGGTTTCTTGACAATATGTCCACCATGGTGAAAATCAACAAGAATATATTCGTCTGTAGATATGTCTAGATTTACCACTGTATTGAAAAACCAAAAACGAAACAGAGGATGTCAGTAGATTTTCCGACCCAAAATTATAAAAAATAAAACCTAATTTTCACAAACTCTAACAAACTAAATTACAACAACCAAAAACAACTATGTTTTCAGTAAATAAAAGCTTACCACAAAGGAAATCTTCGATTGAAATAGCATAAACCGCGAAGCTCCAGTCACGACCAGCTCTAGTTATGACCAACTCCATTCACCACCACAGTCAAAAAAAAGCAAATAATTACCCGTTTAAGTAATATAATCGACCAAGTTGTTGACAGGCAGTTGAATCTAACTCAAAACCGATGAAAATTCTACCGGGAATCGGTCTCAATGTAGTTCATTAGGGTTTTTTAGGCTAAAGAGAGAGGATTTTGGTTGCAAGATCGATTAAGTGAGGCGAGGTAAAATGTGGGTAAGGTAAAAAAGGGGGTTTTATCCGACCTGGATAAATAAACACGTGTCAGACTATTATTGTCATGTTATTCCATGCGGGAAGCGTTTAAAAACACGCACTTAAGTTTCTACAGCCCGGTCATGCATTGTGTTTAAATGGTATAGACCAAAATAGAGTTAAAGTGTTCAATAAAAAAAGCACAAAGTTAAGGTGTCAAAATGGAAACTAAAGCCAAGTTTAAGAGGCCGTACAGATATTTGGCCAAATATTATTAGATAATAGTGTCATATAAAAGAAAGTCAATCTTTACTAACCAAATATTTAGTAATGATATTGCCATGAACTATTACAATGGATAAATAACCTACTACAACTAGTAAAATGGCATTAACAATGCGATTGATATCAAGGCAATATCACTCTTTACCGACTTATGATTCATTCCTCCAGTGTCTCCTTTTTGCTATAAAGAAACATGAAGGAGGGTGACGATGGAACAAGATGGTAGTAAGGTAGTCATAGGTAGCAAACAATTGATATGAAGTGCTAGCTGATTTTTCTTTTGTTGATAACAATAGCTAATACTACCAAAAGCAATCAAAACTTGTTGAAATATCGGCAGATGCATGAACATTATATTTTCACACAATAAATTATAGATCTTTTGAAGGCAACAGAAATTCCTGACGTCCAAACTGAACTGAAGTCTTGAAGGCAGTAAAAGAAACCCTTTACATTTTAAATGAACGTAGGTTAAGTTGTTACCACTTCTCAGCTATACTCACTCACAACCTTTCTGAAGAACATTAAACTATACATGACTAGGAATGGCAAACGGACCGGTTGTCGGGTAATGAAAAAACGGACAAATTATCTGATCCGACTCATATTTAATATGGATAAAAATCGGGTTACCGACGGATAATATGGGTAATATGGGTATCATATTATCCATGACTTCTTGCATAAGATCACTTTGAGAAAATTCTTAGTCTCCCTAACTTGAGAAACTCCCAATTTGAGGCTTTACAAATATTGTAAACATTAGACTTATTGGTTATCCATTTTCGAAATGGATAATATGGTTCTTATCCATATTTGACTCGTTTTTAAATAGTTCATTATCCAACCCATTTTTTAGTGAATAATATGAGTGGTTAACTGTTTTCTTTTAATCATTTTACCCCGACTATGTATGTTCTGTTCCCAATAATAGGATTATTTTGAGAGTTAGAGGTCTAGCTCTTCAACAAAAATATGGCATGTTTCATTGCTCCAGACCTCCCACCGACATAAAAGGAAAAATGTGAAAAAAGAGAGTTAATTCTTGACACACTCAACAAAAAAGAAAGGATCAAACCAGCGGTAGATTGTTGGGGCCTTTGAGATTTTATGTGACAGTGGGACATTAGGCTCCTTTGGGGCATTTGTATCTATACTCGTTTTTTGGTCACGTTTTAACTTATATTTGCTTTGCAAAAAGAATTGCAAGCGTACTCACTTTTCACGTAACTTCAGACATACGGGCATGAAGCAGCAAAAAATTTTGCCTGAAGTGGAGCAAAACTTCATATATTTTTGCATGAAGTTTGGCCTGACTTGCAAAGGCAATCACGCAAATTTCAGTTCAATAAAACAACAGCATGTGTTGGCTGAAGTTTTTATTTGTAATTGCTGAACTTCAGCATTCTAGTAGCTGAAGTTTTGTTCTGTATTTGCTAAACTTCAGCATGTTTTAGCTAAAGCTTTGATCTGTATTTGCTGAACTTCAGCATGTTTTAGCTGAAGCTTTGTTCTTTTTGTGATGAACTTCAAGGCTGAAGTTTGTTTTGTATTACTGAACTTCAACATTCTAGGAACTGAAGTTTTTGTTTATATTTGCTGAACTTCAGCTACTTTAGCATTCTTAGAGCTGAAGTTCTAATACAACAATGAATTTAAAATAGACCATGATTAGCAGCGATTGATGCTGTTCATTTTAAAGATTGAAGAATGAAAAATATTTCCGACATGAAGACAAGTTATTACAGATAAATTAATTAGAACCAAAAACCAATGTGCCTGTAAAGCTAAATATTTAAGAGGTTAAATTATTGTGAATAAGACCAAACTGAACATAATGGGACAAGCAGATATATATGAATCATCATGCTAGAACGCATAACAATATTTCAATCTTCAGCATTCAGAAAACGAAAGAGGAGCTGAAGTTGTTTAAGCAGTAAATACAAGTTAAAACTTTTTTAAAAAGTAAGTATATGTTAAATGGGGGCAATCAAATGAGACGTCATGTGCAATTTTCACGGTTCCTTGTCTCCCTTTAGCACGATCATCTATAAAAAGTGAAGCAATAAAGAGATATATAGTGAAAGAATTTATGTGAAATGCAATATGCTTTAGCATTGTACGAGTGTTCTCTAGCTTGCAATTCTATCTATTGTACAGAGGACATAAAGATGAGAACAAACTATTGTTCATAAGAAAAATTCAAAAGAGAGAATAAATAAATAAAACGGTTGGTTATTGGATGATAATTTCTATCAAGCAACGATACTTCTACTTAGGGACCAATATATAAAACATAGAAGTATGTGTTTTCCTCCTTTATTTTTAGGGTTTGTTGTGTATGAAAGCCTCTTTGGATCCTATTTCACCTTCTTCCAACTCCTCTATAATTAGTCACTCTTTGGATTTTGTGTCTCAGAAAAGGATTAGGGAAAAATGGTGATAGTTCTTGATTGCTAGTGTAAAAAAAAAACTATCTTTCTTTCTTTTCAACTACATTGACTATTCCTTTGTGCAGCGATCATACTAAGTAAAGTTTCTACATGAAGATTGAGCAAGCATCTCTGCTTGGTTTTTGCTTTTCTTGAGTACTAATGTGGTTTTTGCAATTTTTCCTTTTTCAGTATTCCATTTTTTCTTTTTTAAAAAAATTCACACTCAGGTCAAACATTATGTATAATCAAAATAGAAATCAAGAATAGAAAAGGAATTTAATAGAGACATACATAAAGTCAAAACCAACCAAAGTTGAACCGACGATTGTGACACCAAAACATAAAAACGAATGCAGACCTGGGATTAGTAAGAAAAAAATTTAATTTAAACATACATATTGAAAACAAACACTAACAAAAGATGAAGTTTCGTACCTTCTATGTTGGTTTCTTATCTGCTTTGGTGCCTTTGGAATTGAAAACATGAAGATTTTAGTTTGAAACGTGTTGGTTTGATTTCCTCTAGTCTTTTGGTTTCTAATCTTCACTGGCCTGCTTGTCGTCATTGAAATTGAGAACATGTAAATTTTTGTTTGATTTGTTTCTGGAGGATTCTAAAACAATGGTTTATCCATCTTTATTTGGAATATTAAAGAGGTGCAATGTCATGATAGGTCTTCTTATATTTTTTAACGTGAGAGGTGGAATATTATGGTTTATCCATCTTCCGGAAAGTTTATATGTTAAAAAATTGATAAAAATAATAAGTTTGTCTTAAAAATTTATTTGAGTAGACTTCGGTCAATGTTTTGAGCAAACATACTCGGATTTGTATTTTGACGGTCTCGGTGAGTCCGTATCGTAATTTGGGACTTGGGCATAAGTCCGGAATCGAATTTGTAGGTCCCTACCTAGAGTTATTGATTTTTTTGTTGAAAATTGGAAGTTTGAAAGTTTTATGATTTTTAAGAATCAACTCATATTTGGTTTTGTTGATTCTGCGTCCGTATTTTGGTTCTGGAGCCCGGTACAGGTCCGCTAAGATGTTTATGACTTGCGAAATTTTGGGTCGCATTTGCGATCCTCACAGTCCGCATTTGCAAACATCCTTGTTCGCATTTGCGAAGGCAGTAAAGATGGGGGACCTTCGCATTTGCGAAGCATTTCTCGCATTTGTTGGGTTTGCAATTGCGAACCCTTGGTCGCATTTGCGACATTTACAGCTGTGTAAAACTTAAGTTAGACGGGATTTTTCTCTCATTCATCAAACTTTCAAAACCTAGAACTAGAGGTGATTTTTCTAAGATCATTTCTTCCCCAAATCATTGGTAAGTGATTTTAAACTAGTTTCTTTCAATCTTTCACTACATTTTCTAAGATTTCAACCTTAAATCTTATGTTTTCATGGTGAAAATTGGGGGTTTTAGGTAGAAGTTAGAGATTTTATAAATTGAGGATTTAGACCTCAAATTGAGGTCAGATTTCAAAATAAATTACATAACCGGACTCGGGGGTGAATGGGTAATCGAATTTTGGTCTGAACTTCGGGATTGTACCAAGCGGGCCCAAGGGTTGACTTTTTCAAAAATTGCCTAAATTAAATTCTTTGCAATTGTGGGTAGTTCCTAGCCTTAATTTGAATCGTTTGGTTGATAATTTGCTAGATTCTATTGCTTCGGAGGCTTGTTTGAGAGGCAAAGTGTGATTGAGTATTGAGTGGTCTTTGGAGCGAGGTAAGTGTTGTGTCTAACCTTGACTTGAGGGAATTAGGAATCCTCGAACTATGTGTTATGTGAATTTCATGTGAGCGGCGTATATGCGATGTGACGAGTGCTTATGCACCGCCGAATTATATGTTCTCTGTTTTTCCGCTTTTCTTAAATTATCTCTTTCATTGTATTAATTGTTATATGCTCTAAATGTGTTCCCATGCGTATTTGCTACTTGTTAGTCATTGTTTTCTCCAATTTATGATATTAGATCTTTTCATAGTTTCATGATATCCTACTATTGCTCAAGTTGGTTTATTTGCACCTTCTAGTTGTAAATTCTGGATTGGCCTCACTGAGTAGTATTACTTATACGGATTATCAAGTTGTAAGGTTTCCTATTTGTTCCAGCTTGGTGTTTAGGGATTGTAAAGGCTTTTTCGTAATTTGAATTGTAAGTTTTACTGTGCATATTGAGCACTTGATATTGATATGGCGGGATCCTGTTGCATACCGCAACAGGTGAAATAAGAGTTGTATGATGAGGTGGAATAAAGGTGAATCTATATTGTATGGTTGGAACAGGTTGCACGCCGCAACAAGTGTAATAAGGGTAGATCGTTTGGTGGAATAAGGGTGAACTATGATTATAATATTATGATATGGTGGGATCGGATTGCGTACCACAACACCTATACATATACTCTTTGTTGTTACTGTTGTTATGAGGAAATAAGGGAGGATTATGTGACGTGCGGTGGGATCGGGTTGCGCCGCAACAACTGTGTGTTATATTCCTCTGAGTTGTGATAGTTTTACGGTATTTCCTTTTGCACTTAAGGATTGATAAATTCTTAACATCGTTGACTTATTCCTGAAGCTGTAGCTATTACTTTCAATTGACTGCTTTATTTCGCTCTGTATTTCCTTTTTCTGTCTACATTATTTATACTGCGTACAAGTTGTAGTGTGAGTGACCCGCCTTAGCCTCGTCACTACTTCGTCGAGGTTAGGCTCGGCACTTATGGAGTACATGGGGCCGGTTGTACTCATACTATACTCTGCACTTCTTGTGCAGATTTTAGTACCGCCCCGAGTTCATCGTGAGGTTAGCAGCTGGATTTGCTCGACAGGAGACTCAAGGTAGCTTTGCTGGCGTTCGCAGACCCTGGAGTCTCTTCCTAGTCACATTATTTTACTATTTTTTTTCTTGCAGAACAGTATATTTCCTTTCAGACTCTGTTTGTAGTAAAGCATAGTAGCTCGTGTGACTCCAGATCCAAAATGTATCAGATATTATGAATTTTATGTTATTCTGCAAATTAATTTTAGCTTCTGTTTAGCTTAATTATTCTTGTTATTGAAATTAGCTAAAGTTGGCATTAAGAATCCTCTAACGTTGGGTTGCCTAGAAAATAAAATTTTAGCCGCCATCACAATTCTAAAAATAAGAATTCTTAGTCGTGACATGCAATTAAATTAAACCTTATTAGTTTGGATGAACTTGGTGACTTTTTTGGTTTGAAACGGTATTTGCCGAGAATTCAGAAACGGTGCTTTTCGTTTATAATAGCTTAACTGTTTAGATTTAATAATTGAGTATATCCTATTAAAAAGAGAGGAGAATACTTTAAAAAGTGAGAGATGAGATACATGTAATTCATGGTCAACGAGGACTGCTACATCATCTGACCAATGTCCCTCAATTGTAAATATATATATATAGAATTTTTCATTTTTCTTAGACAAGCGAACAATTATTGACAACACATGTAATCATGCGTTGGTTGTCTTATGTGGGATACATAGTAACCAAGGCATAGTTGATCATCTTCCATTATACTCCACTTGGGCTCTAAATAGAGATATTTTTTATTACCGTTAACTCTAAACCCACTGTTCCGACAACCTCGAATGCATCAAGCGGTGGAAACACAAGTACCCCCTGACCCACCACCACCACCAAACCTAATGCCAAAAACTATAATCAATTCCCCATCCCCCCAATTCATTAATGATCGCCAACTACAAAGGCAACCTACCATATTAACTCCAGCTCTGCAACAGCCCCAATTTCACATCTGGAATTCCCCCTTCTATTTGTGCAACCTCTAAATGGGGGCACACAAAAAGGCACAACTTAGAGAGAAGCACCGCAAACCTCTTACAAAGGGGCTCTAGGAAACAGACCCCTAATTTCGGAAAGGAACAACATCAAGCTCTTACACTGGCCATATGAAGTTATCAATGGAAAACCCATTGTCTTTTTCACTCATGAAGAAAATGAGATCTTAGCTCAGACGTGTAAATGGACAATTGTGGGTAAGTTTCTTAGAATTCGGTCTTTCATCGATATTATCCGAAGTGAATTCGCAAATATCTTTCCAGGAAAAGGAACTATTAAAATCGGTGCTTACGACCTAAAAAATGTGTTTATTGACTTCAACAACCTGGAAGATCATATGAATGTCATCGCCAAAAAATTCATAATGATCATTCTAGATACAGTCATGACTCTTGAAAAATGGACTACTAAATTCAAACCAGATGGAGAGTCCTCACATGCTCCTGTTTGGATTACATTACCAGATCTCCCCTGGCACTTCTATGAATGCGATGACATTTGCAGAATTGTCGAGTCTATTGGTGGATCCCTCACCATGGATAAGGCTACTATAGCTAAATCCAGACCTACCACAGCCAAAATTCGCATTGAGATAGACCTCTCCAGACCTATACTAAGTGAAATTGGCGTTAAAATCAGAAATGCAGAAGGGGATATGGAGCTATTGAGTCAGAAAGTAGAATACGAATCAGTTCCCTCACATTGCTCCCATTGCAAAATTAGGGGCCACTATAATTCTGCTCGTAGAGTGCTACATCCTGAGCTGAGAAATGAAGGAAGGAAAAGTGATCCAATTGCAGACAACAGAGATCTAATTAACGGCAACTATAACAACAAAGATAAGGAAAAGAGAAATAACAATGAGGTCAACCAAGGAAAAACTAGAGTCACAATCTGCCCTAACAAAACAATGATCAGACAAGAGGTGAATGTTGAAGTTCAACAAGGAGAAGGATCCAAAGACGAGGGATGGCAAACTGTTTCAAATAAAAAAGGAAGGTGGAATAACAACACCAACAAAAACATTGACAAAAGTATACAAGATCAAGCCAAAGGGAACAGAACTAATGGCCAATGACAAATGAGCAAATCTGTCCCCAAGCATATACTTCCTAGGAACTCCGTGGTTATCTCTCACAATTCCAATGGTCAAGTAGAAAGTATGGATATAATAGGACCATCCAATGCCTACAACTCACAGTACCAGAACAATGTTTGTACAAAGCACACCAGAAGGGACAAAGAAGTAGAGTTGAAGCAAAGGTGAAAAAAACAGCACTACACCCAAAGGATCAAGACCAATGGCAACAATCCAAGACAAGATATAAACATTCATCTCCCAGAGTTTGATGAAGATCACCCAGCGCTAGACCTCTCTCTATTACAAGTTCAAGAAGGTAAAAACTCCAAAGTAACCAGGAAAGGAAGGAAATTTTCCTCCAAGGTCTTCATTCCTGAGAACATCTCATTTGAAAATGAAAACACATTGGATCAACAATCGTGCCCTTAAATCATTCCTTTGTTTGGTTTAAGCCCTATACTAATAGATAAATC
Organism: Nicotiana knightiana; assembly: GCA_005239525.1. NCBI lineage: Eukaryota > Viridiplantae > Streptophyta > Magnoliopsida > Solanales > Solanaceae > Nicotiana > Nicotiana knightiana. The sequence goes on along the minus strand of ML376209.1, from coordinate 8,665 downwards.
CTATGTTAATAGGGCCAAATAAAAAGAACACGAATCTGGTGGTAACATAGAACCAACACCAAATATCAATGTATCAATACCTGATAACTAGGGAGATGATGCTGACTTTGAAGATACTGCCTACAAAGATTGTGAAGCAAATATAGTGATGGACAACTCCTCAAAAGACTATGACTACTCTAAGTCTGATGATGAATTTGTTAGAAACACGGGGAATTTCTTCCAAGAGAAATCAATGGAACGTACTCCTACACAAATACAACAAAATATTACTTACTTCAACAATCTATCCCCAAGAGATGCATCCAAGCCTTATACTATTAATTTTGTGCCTCCTCCCATGGAAGAACATACTACTACTTCTCTGGAACAAAATCAATCCCCTGATATTTCTAATGATTAGCACACTTTCATGGAATATTAGAGGGATAGGGTCTCAAGGTGCTGCTGAAAGACTTTGTCTTCTTAAGAATGAATAAAAAATTCACAAGATACTTTAAATTTCTCAACATCTAGGATGAACATAAAGACTTTATGGATGTGGTCCAACATGCATGGGCTATTAATGTGGTAGAAAATCCCCTATATACACTTCATCAGAAAATCAAGAACACGTGCAACTCCCTCAGTTCATGGTCAAGAGAGGCATTTGGGGATATATATGGGGAACCTAAGAAATTGGAAATCCTCATTAGAAGACTTGAAGAAGACTCCTTGACCAACAATTGTCCTATAAACAGAGTCAATCTTTCTAAGGCCAGAGCTAATTTTACTCGATATCTTAAGCTTCAGGATAATATTCTGAGGCAGAAGGCCAGAGTCAAATGGTTGAAAGAGGGGGATGTCAATACTTCTTTCTTCCACGGTATCATTAAGAATAGGAGAAAAAGATTAAATATCCAGAAGATTAAGGACATGGAAGGTAATTGTCTTGAAGGAAGCAATGAAATTGCAGAGGCAGCTCTCAATTATTTTGATCACTTGTTTTCTGCCGACATCACTGTTGAGGATAGTAATGTCCTAAGTGTGGTAAAAAGATTTGTTACCAATGAAGACAATGATGATCTTACTATCATTCCTAATATAGCGGAGGTGAAAGAGGTTGTGTTCACTATTAACCCAAATAGCTCCCCTGGTCCAGATGGTTTGACAGGTAGATTTTATCAATCATGTTGGCCTATTATTCATGAAGATCTCTTGGAAGCTGTGTTTTCCTTCTTTCAGGGAGCTACATTGCCTAAATTCTTCACTCATATGTATCATTATGCTTCCTAAAGTGGAGGTCCCTTAAAGCTTCTCTAACATCAGGCCAATCAGCTTGTGCAATGTTTCTAGCAAAATTGTTGCTAAAATTCTAAATGTTATATTAAGCAAAATTTTGCGCAAGATCATCACTCAAAACCAAAGTGGTTTTGTTAAAGGAAGAGTCATTACTGAAAATATTGCTCAGGAGCTTATCAATGATATTGGCAAACCAAGGAAAGGAGCTAATGTGGTGATCAAACTGGATATGGCTAAAGCCCACGACCGAGTTTCTTGGCCTGTCCTATGTTTCATGCTGAGGGAACTGGTATTTGCAGAAGTATGGATTGATCTAATCCACAGATTCATTTCTAACAATTGGTATTCCATCATTGTGAATGGTGGCAGACATGGCTTCTTCAAATCAGGAAGAGATCTCAGACAGGGAGACCCTCTATCCTCTTCTCTATTTATACTTTGTGCATAATTACTTTCCCAGATGCTTAATAATCTATACACCAATAGTAGATACAAAGGATTTTTTATGAATGATCAAGGACCTATAATCAATCACTTGTCTTTTGCATATGACACTATCATATTCTGTAGCACCATGAAATTTTCACTCCAGTTGACTCTTAAAGTTGCTTCACTATGTCTCCTCGCATAGCACAAAGCACCATTAATAGGGTTAGAAGAATCCTTGAAATGAGGTATGATCACTTCCCTATGAAATACTTGGGGTGCCCCCTACATTCTGGAAGGAAGAAATTATCCTTCTACTCTGACATGGTGACCAAGGTGATCAACAGAATCAGAGGATGGCATCTAGAATTTCTATCTTTTGGAGGTGGAGCCACTTTCATAAGACATGTGCTTCTGGCCCTCAATATCCACACTTTAGCGGCAGTACACCCCCCCCCCCTCTAAAGGCAG